>JBBDGP010003914.1:0-55437 GCA_037952835.1 Lithobates septentrionalis | reverse complement strand
GAATGGTGACATTTTATGGGACAGAACCCTAATTTATAGCTCCTCCCATTTAAAAAAAAATGAAATGTGCAATTTACATAAAGCCCCCCCCCCATTTTAGCCATGTTATTTGTCATGGAATGAGATCTTTGTATATATATATGAATATTATTCCAGCTCTTACCATCACTGCCGACACATCACCTCCAGCTTCCCCCTCTCTATATCTCACTCTGATTGGCTGCTGGGCTGTCACTCAGCACACTGGGCACATGCTGCGCGTCTCTGCACATGACAGCAACCTCCATTATTAATCAGATCACCCCGATGTGTCCCGCAGAATCATTACAGCACTGAATATGTTTCTGATGTGAAATGATTCTGTCACCGGCTATAGTATGAGCCTTGAAAAGCCAAATTTCCCTGAATTTTTTTTGTTAATGTGTGTAAAGTATTGCTGAGCGTTCTTGCACAAAGCGAGGTCCATAAAGACATGGATGTGCAGACCAGGCAAGTTCCTCCACCACAAACTCGCTCATCCATGTCTTTATGGACCTTGCTTTGTGCACTGGTGCTCAGTCATGTTGGAACAGGAAGGGGCCGTCCCCCAAACTGTTCCCACAAAGTTGGGGAGCATGAAATTGTCTAAATTGTCTTGGTATGCTGACGCCTTAAGAGTTCCCTTCACTGGAACTAAGGGGCCAAGCCCAACCGCTGAAAAACAACCCCACACCATAATCCCCCCTCCATCAAATGGTTTGGACCAGTGCACAAAGCAAGGTCCATAAAGATATGAATGAGCAAGTTTGGGGTGGAGGAATTTGACTGTCCTGACCTCAACCTGATAGAACACCTTTAGGATGAATTAGAGCGGAGACTGCCAGCCAGGCCTTCTGGTCCAACATCAGCGCCTGACCTCACAAATGCTCTTCTGGAAGAATGGTCAAACATTCCATAGACACCCTCCTAAACCTTGTGGACGGCCTTCCAGAAGAGTTGAAGCTGTTATAGCTGCAAAAGGGTGGGGCAACTCAATATTGAACCCTACGGACTAAGACTGGGATGCCATTAAAGTTAATGTGCGTGTAAAGGCAGGCGTCCCAATACTTTTGGTAATATAGTGTATAAACTCATCCCTCCGATATCTCCTCCTATCAGACAGCTTCTTGTTAGCACATGAGCGCAGCGGATTGGCTCCCTGGCAAATCTATTGGATCCAGAATACACTTTACACAGGTAACGCAATAAGGATCAGCCAGTGGAACAAGGAGTTGTGGACGGGAAGAGGGGTATAGAGGGTTTGTGGCTGTACATCTGAGCATGGGGAGTAAATGGGCACCCCGCTCTACAGTCCTCGTTAAGGTGCTTCTTCTTATAAAATAACAACGCTCAGTTCCCGTCTCCTGTCTTTTTCCTGAAAGGAAATATCTCCAGGTCCACAGGATCAAGAGCAGAAAAGTAGATTCTCCATAGTGTAGTAAATTTAAAAAAGTTCTTATATTTATTTAAAAAAGTATCATCACAATTTAAAAACTGCATAAAAGGCCAAACAGCAAAAAAAAGTGATACTTGATAAAGTCACGTGTGTTGTGACGCAACGCGTCGGGAGGAGCTTGGTGACGTCACTTCTGGTTACGGCTGTGACCAGAAGTTCTTACATTTTTGACATTTTTTTGCTGTTTGGCTTGTTGTGCCGTTTTTAAATTGTGATGATACTTTTAAATAAACATAAGAACTTTTTAAAATTTACTACACTATGGAGAATCTACTTTTCTGCTCTTGATCCGTGGACCTGGAGATATTTCCTTTCAGGAAAAAGACCATGGAGATTGTGATCGTCAGGAGATGGAGATTTTATTTTGGATGGTTCTTCGGTAGAAGGTTATGGTAGTAACAAGAAATATACTGGTGGGCACTGATGGGCATTGATAGGCTGCACTGATGAGGTGGCACTGTTGGGCACTGATGGGCATTGATAGGCTTTACTGATGGGCACTGATGAGGTGGCACTGGTGGGCACTGATAAGGCTGCCCTGATAGACAGCACTGATAGGCTGCACTGATGAGGTGGCACTGGTGGGCACTGATGGGCATTGAAAGGCTTTACTGATGGGCACTGATGAGGTGGCACTGGGGGGCACTGATAAGGCTGCCCTGATAGACAGCACTGATAGGCTGCACTGATGAGGTGGCACTGGTGGGCACTGATGGGCATTGAAAGGCTTTACTGATGGGCACTGATGAGGTGGCACTGGTGGGCACTGATAAGGCTGCCCTGATAGACAGCACTGATAGGCTGCACTGATGGGCACAGATTTGCAGCACTGTTGGGACTGCGCTGATAATTAGGACACTGATTTGGCATTCGGCTATAGTGCGGTCAGCAAGTGGTTAATCTGCCCAACAACAAATTGGGCAAAAAAAAAAAGCCTAAAACATGCAAAGTGCAAATCGCGGTAAAATCGCGTATGCAAAAATGCAAATAGCACTGCAGAAACGGATCAAAAGCAAACTGCATAGGTGTGAACTGAGCCTTATGGAATGCGGTTAAATGCATCAAAACGCTCTGGAACGCATGAAAAACGATGAACAAAAAAAAACAGGAAGAGAAAAAAAAAAGGAGGAAAAAAAGCATCTGGAACACATTAACAAAATGCCAAAAACGCATCTGGATTGGATCTGGAGCAGGTTTTGGTGGTGAGGACCGGCTCCCAGTGTTCCAATGTATATTAATGAAGAGCTGAACTCTTATCTGGTTAATAGATGAAGTCTGGCCCATGGCAGGGAAGGCGCACAGCACACGGACGCGGTGAACCAATGACATTGGGCGGTTGTTCACATCCGCGGTATACGGAATGCCTCCAGCCAGCCGCCAGGAAAGGGAGAAACACATTTAGCTGCTCATGTAGGAAGACATTTGTCTTTTCTATTCTCTTCTCTCTCCGGCTCCTCTCATTCAGTTTCGCTTGAATGCAACAAACAAGTACATTTGTAGCCCTCTGTAGAGACTTGTCTCCCAGCAAAGACGACAAATGTGCATTACACTGCCGGGGGGGGGCGGCTTCACCGAGAGCTTCACCGAGAGCTTCACCGCAAGCTTCACCGAGAGCTTCACCGAGAGCTTCACCGCGAGCTTCACCGCAAGCTTCACCGAGAGCTTCACTGCAAGCTTCACCGAGAGCTTCACAGAGAGCTTCACCGCAAGCTTCACAGAGAGCTTCACCGAGAGCTTCCCTGCGAGCTTCACCGAGAGCTTCACCGAGAGCTTCACCGTGAGCTTCACCGAGAGCTTCACCGCGAGCTTCACCGCAAGCTTCACCGAGAGCTTCACTGCAAGCTTCACAGAGAGCTTCACCGAGAGCTTCACCAAGAGCTTCACCGCGAGCTTCACCGAGAGCTTCACCGAGAGCTTCACCGCGAGCTTCACCGCGAGCTTCACCGAGAGCTTCACCGAGAGCTTCACCGCAAGCTTCACCGAGAGCTTCACTGCAAGCTTCACCGAGAGCTTCACCGAGAGCTTCACCGCAAGCTTCACTGCAAGCTTCACCGAGAGCTTCACTGCGAGCTTCACCGAGAGCTTCACCGAGAGCCCGCCCCCCATGTCTTCCCCGATGCACATTCCCCCTTTCATGGTACATTGTTCCTGTGCAGCATTACACCGCCAAGAGGTATAATCCATGTGACAGGAGAACTCCCCTATATACCGTCTAATATAGCAACAAACCAATAATATATTTCATTTGTATTAGTGCCGGGACAAGGTCACCTAGAGCCCGGGGCAAACATGCCAAATTGCACCCCCCCAAGACGTATGAGCATTGGCGAAGCGTCCATAAGGGCGCACGGGCGCTGCCTCCTCTCTCCAGCCACCCCCTCTATGACCAATGGATAGATTCATGCATAGCATAAATGCCACCCCCTATTCAGGCGCCCAGACCCTTTTCGGGCGCCCGAATTACAGTTGCACGAATTACATGTTTGGCGCTCGCAGACCACCCAGGTGTGTTCGAAAAGCAAATGAATATTCGTTTTCCTAACACTGAACCACCTCTCCACCAGTAAGGTGCTTGGGTCTGTTACCAGTCACCTGATTGGCTGAAGCGACAGGCGCTGTGATTAGAAGCCTATCAGGAGGAGAGGACAGGAGGAGACACATGGAGGACACTGCTCGCCGCCGTCACCCGCTGCCCCACCGAGACAGGGTAAGTGCCAGGCAGACAGCGAGTGGGCAGGAGGTCACAGTGGCGGCATTTTATGGCACAGTGGCAGCATTTGATGGGCACAGTGGCGGAATTTGATGGCACAGTTGCGGCATTTGATGGCACAGTGGCTGCATTTTATGGGCACAGTGGCAGCATTTGATGGACACAGAGGCAGCGTTTGATAACACAGTGGCAACGTTTGATGGGCACAGTGGCAGCATTTGAGGGCACAGTGGCAGCATTTGAGGGCACAGTGGCAGCATTTGAGGGCACAGTGGCAGCATTTGATGGGCACAGTGGCTGCATTTGATGGCACAGTGGCTGCGTTTGATGGGCACAGTGGCTGCGTTTGATGGGCACAGTGGCAGCATTTGAGGGCACAGTGGCAGCATTTGAGGGCACAGTGGCAGCATTTGAGGGCACAGTGGCAGCATTTGAGGGCACAGTGGCTGCATTTGATGGGCACAGTGGCTGCATTTGATGGGCACAGTGGCAGCATTTGAGGGCACAGTGGCAGCATTTGAGGGCACGGTGGCTGCGTTTGATGGGCACAGTGGCAGCATTTGAGGGCACAGTGGCAGCATTTGAGGGCACAGTGGCTGCATTTGATGGGCACAGTGGCTGCATTTGAGGGCACAGTGGCTGCATTTGATGGGCACAGTGGCTGCATTTGATGGCACAGTGGCTGCGTTTGATGGGCACAGTAGCAGCGTTTGATGGGCACAGTGAGGCTGCAATTAATGTTATTTTTTTCAGAATTTTTTTTTGAGCACCAGCCGCCACTGTGTATGAGCATTATGTGTCAGTGAAAACCCTTTGCCCCCCCTCCAAAAAAATAAATCAAGCACTAATCTGCAGGCTCACCCCCTAACCCTAAATACCCCTTCTTCCCCCCCCCCCCCCGGCTAAAATCCTCTCTCTCCCCATATGCCCATCCCCAAAAAATATCCCCCTTTCTAGCACAAATCCTCTACCCCTCAAATTTCCCTTTCAAGCACAAATGACCCCCCCCCCCCACTCCAGTAAAAAAATCCCCTACACCAATCCCCACATTCTAGTACAAATCCCTTCCACAAATTTCCACTCCTAGCGCAAACCCCCCCCCAAAAAATATTTCCCCGCCACCATTTTACCTTTATTATAGTAGAGCTGCACGATTAATCGTTAAATATTGTGATCTTGATTCAACCCCCCTCGCGATAATCATAGTACTGATCATCGGCGCAACCCCAACAGTGCAAATCAGTGGCGCCAATCAGTCAGTGCCCATCAGTGAAGCTTATCGGTGCCCATCAGTGGCGCCAATCAGTGCCCATTAGTGCCACCTATCATTGCTCATCAGTACTGAATATTAGTGCCACCCCATCAGTGCTGCATATTAGTGCCACCCCATCAGTGCTGCATATTAGTGGCTCCTGTTCAGTGCCACCTCATCAGTGCCGTCTCATCAGTGCCCATCAGTGATGCCAGTCAGTGCTGCCTTTCAGTGCCCGCACATTAGTTCTGCCCATCAGCGATGCCAACCGGCGCTGCCTACCAGTCCGCCTATGATTGCCCATTAGTGCCACCTATCATTGCTCATCAGTGCTGCATATTAGTGGCTCCTCATCAGTGCCCTTCAGTGCCGTCTTATATGTGCCCATCAGTGATGCCAGTCAGTGCCTGGGCATTAGTTCTGCCCATCAGTGGCGCCAATCAGTCCGCCTATCAGTGCCCATCAGTGCTGCATATTAGTGCTTCCTCATCAGTGCCACCTATCAGTGCCCATCAGTGAAAGTGAAAAATGACAAAATTTTATACAGAAACTAAGAAAATCTTTTTTTCACAATTTTCGGTTTTTTCGTTTTTTTTTTTAGCAAAAAGTAAAAAAAAACCCAGCGGTGATTAAATATCACCAAAAGAAAGCTCTATCTGTCTGAACAAAATGATAAAAATGTCATATGAGTACAGCGTTAAGTGACCGCGTAATTGTCATTCAAAGTGTGACAGCGCTGACAGCTGAAAATTGGCCTGGGCAGGGGGGGGGGGGTAATAGTGCCCGGTGTTGAAGGGGTTACATTTCTGCAGATCTGCTATGAGGCAGAAAACTCGACTGTCTCTCTGCTATTTATAAAAAAAAATAAAATAAAAATCCCCAAATGTACATAAGGAGGGAAGGGAACGGTTCAAAGCAGAGCTCCTGCTTGGAAGTCAAATCCGCATGAATAAATAGAATGTAAATAAAAATGATTCAACTTCACTTAAATCTTCTGGTTAATTAATGATCCGATGTCCTGATTCTGTCTGGAGGACGGGATGGGGGGAGGGGCATGTCTTCCCACGACTCTGAGTCACACATCAGGAATATGGAAGATATCTTTATACTTTCCCAGGGAGCCGTCTGATCAATTCCCTTTCCACTCAGGATAAAAGAAAAAAATGGCAGTTAGATATCAGACGGTGCGCTCTCCGGAGGTCGGCGATCTGCCTTTGTACTGAAGTCGGGTGGCAGTCGGGGGTCTCGTATGAAGAAGTGGGAGGGGCCATTGCCGAATCGAGTCACGGCACCAATTTATAATAAAAGAATGCAATGATTTGCAAAACTCCTAAACCCATTTTTTTTTATTCACAATAGAAAATAGTAAAAACGTATAACCACCTCAATACCGGGCGCTTTTACCCCCCCCCCCCACCCCCCACCCATCCATGACCAGGCCATTTTTTTTTTTTTGCTGTTCAGCACTGCGTTATTTTGACTGTCAATTGCGCGGTCGTGCAACACTGTACCCAAAACAAAATTTGTATCAACTTTTTTTTTTTAACACAAATAGAGCTTTCTTTTGGTGGTATATAATCACCACTGGGGTTTTTACATTTTTTTTATTATATAAATAAAAAAAAGTGAAAATTAAAAAAAAAAAAAAAAAATGACAGAAGTACCTTGGATAACGAGCATAATCTGTTCCAGAACAATGCTTGTAATCCAAAGCAGTCGTATATCAAAGCGAGTTTCCCCCATAAGAATCAATGGAAACTCAGATAATCCGTTCTACAGTGACTGCTGGTGTGTGCAGTACCGCATGTGGCCAGAGGTGCGGGGGGGCGCCGGTGACACTTGGAGACACCCGGGAAATGCAGCAATTTAGAAATTGGATGAAAGGTTTAGCACTGGGAAAGATAAAAAGTGCATTTTATAAACAACTAGACATGTGCACTGCCCAAAAAAAATCTTTATTTTTCGTTTCATTCGTTTTTTTCTTTTTTTTTTTTTGTTTCTTCGGGTCATTCGTTATGATCGCAATTCGTAAATTCGAAAATCCGAAAAATAAGAACGAAAATCTGAAAATTCAAAAGAATAACTAACTAATATTAACTAACTATTAAATTATAGGTATTGGAATTTCCTTTCAAATTTGGCTGTTAGTTAACGAATACGCATTTATCCAAAGTTACGAATTATCTGGAATAACGAATGCCGCATCTAAACAAATGGAACGGAACGAATTAATAATAAAAAAATAATAATAATCATGATAATAACTAATTATCATAATTATTATTATAATAATACTTTTTTATTATTATTATTGTTATTTATAATTATTAATTCGTTACATAACATTTGTTTAGATGCGACATTCTTTATTTCGGATAATTTGTAAATTCGTATTCGTTACGTTCAACAGCCAAATTTGAAAGGAAATTCCAATACCTATAATTTAATAGTTAGTAAAAGTTAAGTTATTATTGGTCATTATTTCAGATTTTTGTGAATTTTCCGGTTTTTGGATTTTCAAATTTCTAAATTTCTGAATTTCCCAATTTTCGAATTCACGAATTTTCGAATTTACGAAGATTCAAAAAAAATTCGTTAAACGATTTTTCGTTAATTCGGATGTTTCCAAATGAGCGAATTTGTCAAAATTCGCTAAAAAAAAATTATTCGGAAGGAAACGAATATATACAACTATATATATCAGACCAAAAAGAGGAAAGAGGGACAGCGGGACTTTGTTCCAAATCCGGGACAGTCCCTCGAAATCCAGGACAGTTGTAATTGCACAAGTTCCTATACAAATGGCTGTGCATGTAAGTGGGTGCCGAGGCGACCACCAGCTGGAACCATAAATAGTCAGAGCAAAAGAATGTCACCTATACACCATGGATCTCCAGAATGGGTTCAAAGCTTTAATGAACGATCACATCATTACAACAGATAGCAGCGTTTCGGAACCACGTAGGACCCCTTCATCAGGCATGTGTTCATCACATGCCTAATATAGGGGTCCTGCATGGCTCTGTAGCAAACTGGCCCTCCAGGCCATTTCATCTGGCCCTCGCACCTCTCCTGCAGCTGCGCCCCCCCCCCTCGTCTCCACCCCACCTTGTCTCAGCAGCCAGCAGCAGAGAGGAGGACATAACTCCTCCGCCAGATCCTGCGCTTCTCCGCAGGGGCGTAACTAGAAATCACAGGGCCCCATAGCAAAATGTTGTATGGGCCCCCCCTGCAAACCGCTCCCCCCCCTGCAAACCGCCCCCTCCACAAAAAAAAGAACTAATGCCATTGAACAACAGATTACCGCACCCATGTGGCACAGTACCCAGGCAACAGCTTATATTAATTTTAAACAACAAAGTATGCAGTATACTGTATGCAGCCCCTAAAGGACACACATTGCTGACCTCCAGCCTTCTAACCAACTTTTGTTCTGTTATATAAAATGAAATAGTTCAACTCACCATAATGCAGAATCAGTGGGAGCCCTAAGCGTGTCACTTGCCACCGACGCCTGCCACCAGATGCAACTTGTCACGGAATGTCACTTGCCACATCACCCGCCACACGTTGCGGATTGTCCACTTGCCACGTCGCCTGCCACCAGATGCAGATTGTCACTTGTCACACGTTGCAGAATGTCACCTGCCACATGTTCCCGATTGTCCACTTGCCACGTCCCGGATTGTCACTTGCCACGTCCCCTGCCACACATTACTGATTGTCACTTGCCACGTCCCAGATTGTCACTTGCCACACATTAGATTGTCACTTGCCACGTCACCTGCCACACATTACAGATTGTCACTTGCCACATTACGGATTGTCACTTGCCACGTCGCCTGCCAAATGTTATGGATTTTCACTTGCCACACATTACGGATTGTCACTTGCCACGTCCCGGATTGTCACTTGCCACACATTACGGATTGTCACTTTCCACGTCACCTGCCACACATTACGGATTGTCACTTGCCACGTCCCGGATTGTCACTTGCCACACATTACGGATTGTCACTTGCCACGTCGCCTGCCATACATTACAGATTGTCACTTGCCACGTCACCTGCCACACATTACGGATTGTCACTTGCCACGTCCCGGATTGTCACTTGCCACACATTACGGATCGTCACTTGCTGCCACGTCCCGGATTGTCACTTGTCACTTCACCTGTCACACAATACGGATTGTCACTTGCTGTGTCACTTTCATGCTGTGTCCCAGAGTCAGGCAGCAGAGAGATAAGGTCATCTCTCTACTTCCCAAGGCTGCCAGCACAGTGAGGGGGGGAACTGCACTGCAGGGATGCAGGGAGGGCGCCGGGCGGTGAGAGATGATGTCATCTCTATGCACCCCCGGCTGCCAGTTCCCTGATTGGCCAGCCCGCTCACACACGAGCCGAGCCGCCCAGCTGACTCACCGCCTGACAGCCCTCGGAGCCGCCCACGCTCTCACAGCGGACCCGCGGAGCCGCCCGCTCTCACCCGCGGGCCCGCAAAGCCGCCCGCTCTCGCCCGCAAAGCCACCCACTCTCACCCGCGGGCCCGCAAAGCCGCCCGCTGTCACCTGCGGAGCCGCCTGTCCTCACCGGGTCCCTAACAGCTGCGGGCCCCATAGCGGCCGCATGTGCCGCTATGGCGGTAGTTCCGCCACTGCTTCTCCGTGCAGCTGTGGAGAGGTTCATTCCCCCCCGTCTCAGCAGTCAACAGCAGAGAGGAGATCATAACTCCTCCTACAGATCCTGAGCCTCTCTGTGCAGCAGCAGCACCCCCTCATCTCCACCTCCCCTGGTCTCTGCATTCAGCTGACTCCAGCCCTCCTCTGGTCCTCCCCCAGACCCTGCACTTTCTACAAGGTGATGTAAGGGAAGGTGGGGGACTCTTGACTTCTGATGTAAGGGGGGGTGGAGTGCTCGGGACATCTGGTCTTACAGATACAAATGGCCCTTTGAGCGCAACCATAATGCCGATGTGGCCTGCAATGAAATTTAGTTTGACACCCCTGTACTAGAGGGTGCTACATAACAGACATGTGCAATCTGTTTAGTTCCAAATTAATTTTTCGACGAAACTTGACAAATTCGTTAATTTGGAAATATTCAAATTATCGAAAGCCCGTTTGACCAATTTTTTAGAAAATTCGGAAATCAGAATATCGAAAATTCAGAAATTCGAGGGTCAAAAATTCGGAAATTAAAAAATTTGGAAATTCGAAAATCCGAATATCGAAAATTCAGAAATTCGAGGGTCGAAGATTCGAAAATCGGAAATTCGGAAATTCTAAATTTCGAAAATTCAAAAATCCGAAAATATAAATTAGAAGATTTAGAAATTCGGAAATGTGAAAATTCGCAAACTTGAAAATCTGAAAATTGAAAATTCAAAAATTAGAAATTCGGAAATTCTAAAATTTGGAAATTAGGAAATCCAAAATATCGAAAATTCAGAAATTTGAGAATCGAAAATTCGAAAATCTAAAATTCGGAAATTCGAGGATCAAAAATTTAGAAAATCAAGAATTCAGAAATTCTAAATTTAAAAGATTCTAAAATCCGTAAATCTAAAGTCGAAAATTCAGAAATTCGTAAATTTGAAAATTCGGAAACTCGAAAATCTGAAAATCGGAAATTCGAAAATCCGAAAATTAAAAAATCCGAAAATAAAAAAACCAAAAACCAAAAATTCAAGTCTGAAATAATAACTAACTAATAATTGCTAACTATTAAATTATAGGTATTGGAATTTTCCTTTCAAATTTGGCTGTTAGTGAACGTAATCCGAAAATTAAAAAAATCCGAAAATAAAAAAAACAAAAATTAAAGTCTGAAATAATAACTAACTAATAATAACTAACTATTAAATTAAAGGTATTGGAATTCTCCTTTCAAATTTGGCTGTTAGTGAACGTAATGAATACGAATTTATCCGAAGTTACAAATGATCAGAAATAACAAATTAATTCTATTAAATAGTAATAAAAATAAAAACGTTTTTTTTATTATCATTTATTATTATTAATTCGTTACGTTCCATTCATTTAGATGCAGCATTTGTTATTTTGGATAATTCGTAACTTTAGATAAATTTGTATTCATTACATTCAGTAACAACCAAATTTGAAAGCAAATTCCAATGCCTATAATTTAATATTTTCGCATTTTCTTTCTAATTATTGGATATCCGAATCTCTGAATTTTTGAATTTCCGAATTCGAATTTTAGGATTTTCGAATCCAATTTTTCGGATTTGTGACTTTTCGGATTTTCAGATTTTCGAATTTCTAAATTTTAGATTTTTTCGAATTTTTGGATTTTCAGATTTTTGATTTTTCAAATTTATTCGAAATAACGAATTTCGATCATAACGAATGACCCGAAAAACTAAAAAAACCCCAAAAAAACAAACACATTTTTTGGCAGTGCACATGTCTACTACATATTGTTTCACAGACATCTGATGCAATCAATCAAAAAAAAACAAAAAAAAAATGCAAATCCCTCACTCAGAGGCAGCTCTGCAGAGACGCCTCTCACCTGTTTCCAGACTCGGCTGAGATGGAAAAGCCAACGAGTTCTGCAGCTGGTGCAGAAAATGCGCCAACCATCCAGTGACGCGGCGCATTAAAATTCCGCTTGAAAGTGTTTGTTTTTAATCACAAATAGCCCGACAAGTAATCCGGATGTACAGTAATTTTTAAAAGCCTCCTTCAAATAACGGCAATTATTGCCGAATTAATATAAAGAACAGAATGAGAGAAATGTAAAACGATTACGGCGACTAATGAAAAAGCAATTACAGCGGGGGGGGGGGGCTGCGATGGCACGCAACCCACGCAATAACGCCGAGATGGAAAATTATGCTGAAGATCTATAGAAGACAAAACGGGGGGGGGGGGGGGGAGAGAGTAACCACTTACAGACTGGAAGTTTTACCCCCTTCCTGACCGGTCCATTTTTTTGCGATAGGAACATTCTTCTCACTGATCACCAATGTAAGGAACATTCTTCTCACTGATCACCAATGTAAGGAACATTCTTCTCACTGATCACCAATGTAAGGAACATTCTTCTCACTGATCACCAATGTAAGGAACATTCTTCCCACTGATCACCAATGTAAGGAACATTCTTCTCACTGATCACCAATGTAAGGAACATTCTTCCCACTGATCACCAATGTAAGGAACATTCTTCTCACTGATCACCAATGTAAGGAACATTCTTCTCACTGATCACCAATGTAAGGAACATTCTTCTCACTGATCACCAATGTAAGGGACATTCTTCTCACTGATCACCAATGTAAGGAACATTCTTCTCACTGATCACCAATGTAAGGAACATTCTTCCCACTGATCACCAATGTAAGGAACATTCTTCTCACTGATCACCAATGTAAGGGACATTCTTCCCACTGACCACCAATGTAAGGAACATTCTTCCCATTGACCACCAATGTAAGGAACATTCTTCCCACTGACCACCAATGTAAGGAACATTCTTCTCACTGATCACCAATGTAAGGAACATTCTTCTCACTGATCACCAATGTAAGGAACATTCTTCTCACTGATCACCAATGTAAGGAACATTCTTCTCACTGATCACCAATGTAAGGAACATTCTTCTCACTGATCACCAATGTAAGGAACATTCTTCTCACTGATCACTATGGATGAGCCGAACACCCCCCGGTTCGGTTCGCACCAGAACCTGCGAACGGACCGAAAGTTCGCACGAACGTTAGAACCCCATTGACGTTTATGGGACTCGAACGTTCGAAATCAAAAGTGCTAATTTTAAAGGCTAATTTGCATGGTATTGTCCTAAAAAGGGTTTGGGGACCCGGGTCCAACCCCAGGGGACATGTATCAATGCAAAAAAAAAAATTTTAAAAACGGCCGTTTTTTCGGGAGCAGTGATTTTAATGATGCTTAAAGTAAAAAAAAAAAAAGTGAAATATTCCTTTAAATATTGTACCTGGGGGGTGTCTATAGTATGCCTGTAAAGTGACGCGTGTTTCCCGTGTTTAGAACAGTCCCTGCACAAAATGTCATTTTCAAAGGAAAAAATCTCATTTAAAACTGCTTGCGGGTTTAATGTCATGTCGGGTCCTGGCAATATGGATGAAAATCAGTGAGACAAACGGCATGGGTACCCCCCAGTCCATTACCAGGCCTTTTGGGTCTTGTACGGATATTAAGGGGAACCCCGCACCCAAATTAAAATAAGGAAAGGCGTGGGTCCACCAGGCCCTATATACTCTGAACAGCAGTATACAGGCGGTGCAAACAAGACAGGGACTGTAGGTTTGTTGTTAAGTAGAATCTCTTTGTAATTTTGAACGGGTACATTTTTAACGTGTTTAGCTCCAGCCAAAAAATCTTTTTTAAGCTTTTTGGAAAACATAGGGAAGGGTTATCACCCCTGTGACATTTGTTTTGCTGTCTTTCCTCCTCTTCAGAAGATTTCACCTCACTTTTTTGTCCCAATGAAAAATGTTTTTTGAAAATTTGGGTTTTTTTGTGGAACAAGGATTGGAAAGCATCAGTGGAAAGGAGAAATTGTTTTCCCATATTAACTCTTACAGGAGAGAATTTCCCTTCCTAGGGGTAGATTTCATCTCACTTCCTGTTGTCTCCTTCCGTTTGCAAGTAGGAGTCGTTTGTAAGTTAGATGTTTGAAAGTAGGGTCCTGCCCTATATACTCAGCAGAAATTTGGGCCTTAGGTGTTGCTGTGGCCACAACACTGTAAGCCCTCACAGGGCCCTGCTGTGAAATATTAGATCAAGAATTGTAATTACATGCCCCTGTTGAACAGGAGCTGAAAAATTAGGCCTTAGGCACTGGTGCTGGTGCCACAACACTGCAACCCCTCACAGACACTCTAGTTGGAACGCAGGAACGAGCCCTGCTGCAAAGTATTGCATAAAAAATTGTAATTACACGCCCCTGTTAAACAGGGGCTGAAAAATTGTGCCTTAGGCACTGGTGGTGGCGCCCAGAACCAAAAATGTTCTTACAAGCTATCAGCGTGATGATTGAGGAGGAAGAGGATAATTACTCAGGGATAGTCACTCAGCATCAGCATAGGCAGTCTTTGAAGGGATCTGAGATTTCAAAAAAAATTATTCGGTTACATCAGCATCAGGTGCTTGGTAGCTGGTGGTGATCCAAGACTGATTCATTTTTATGAAGGTCAGTCGATCGACCGAGTCGGTGGACAGACGCACCCTGTGATCGGTTACCACGCCTCCAGCAGCACTAAATGTGCGTTCCGAAACAACGCTGGATGCAGGACAGGCCATTAGCTAAATTGCATACTGTGCAAGCTGTGGCCAGTGATCCATCCTCAAGACCCAGTAACCCAGAGGATTTTTGGTGGGAAAGGTGTCCAAGTCTGATCTTGCCCCTAGGTTTTCCTGCACCATGTAAAACAGACGCTGGCGATGGTTGCTGGAACCGATCATACCTTGGGGCTGCGGACCAAAACATTTTCTGAACGCAACGGTCAGACGGCCACCTTCTCCACCGCTCCTTCTTTGACTGACCGAAGCCTCAGCAACACGTTGTCCAGAAACAGGAGTTTGTAACCTCCCAGTCTCTGGGAACGCGTTGCACAGACCTTTATGCAAGGCCTCCTGAAGATGTTTCATCCTCTGCTCCCTCTGCAATGGCAAGATAAGGTCCGCAACCTTACCCTTGTAACGTGGATCAAGGAGGGTTGCCAGCCAGTATTGGTCCTTCTCCTTGATACCACGAATACGAGGATCCTTCCGCAGGCTTTGCAAGATCAGGGAGGCCATGCAGCGCAGGTTTGCTGAGGCAAACGGTCCGGAGTCCTCTGGGTCACTAAGGACGACATGGTCCGCAGCCACCTCCTCCCAGCCACGTACAAGTCCATGTGTTTCTTGGGACTGATCCCTTAAAGACTGCTGCTGATGCTGAGTGCCAGGCTCCACCTCCATACTGACACAATCTTCCTCCTCCTCCTCCTCCTCGTCCTCTTCCTGTGTGATCGGCGGGCACGCAGCAAAACTGTCTGGATAAAGGGGGCCTTGAGAGCTAAGGAAGTCCTCCTCTTCCTGCCTCTGTTCTGCCTCAAGTGCCCTGTCCATTATTCCATGCAGTGTGTGCTCCAACAGGTGGACAAGGGGGACAGTGTCACTGATGCATGCACTGTCACTGCTCACCATCCTCGTGGCCTCCTCAAATGGTGACAGGACAGTGCATGCATCCCTGATCATGGCCCACTGGCGTGGGGAAAAAAAACCAAGGTCCCCTGACCCTGTCCTGGTGCCATAGTCGCACAGGTACTCATTGATGGCCCTCTGCTGCGTGTGCAGCCGCTGCAGCATGGCCAACGTTGAGTTCCACCTGGTGGGCATGTCACAGATTAGGCGGTTCTTGGGCAGGTTAAACTCCTTTTGGAGGTCCGTCAGCCGAGCACTGGCATTATATGACCGGCGGAAATGCACACAGACTTTCCTGGCCTGCCTCAGAACATCCTGTAAGCCCGGGTACCTGCCCAAGAACCGCTGCACCACCAAGTTAAGGACGTGAGCCAAACAGGGCACATGGGTCATTTGTCCCTGTCGGAGGGCAGAGAGGAGGTTGGTGCCATTGTCGCAAACCACCATTCCTGCCTTAAGTTGGCGTGGCGTCAACCACCTCTGAACCTGCCCCTGCAGAGCTGACAGAACCTCTGCCCAAGTGTGGCTCCTGTCCCCCAAGCACACCAGCTCAAGCACCGCATGGCATCTTTTGGTCTGCGTACTTGCGTAGCCCCTTGAACGGCTACGGAGCACCGCTGGTTCCGAGGACAAAGCACAGGAAGAGGCCATGGAGGAAGAAGAAGAGGAGGGGGTGGAGGAGAGAGGTGTGTCACAATCAGCATTTTGGAGGCGTGGTGGCGGAACAACCTCCAACACTACTGCACCTTGTCCTGCATCCTTCCCAGCTGCCAGCAGAGTCACCCAATGCGCCGTGAAACTTAGTTAACGTCCCTGTCCATGCCTGCTGGACCATGAGTCAGCGGTAATATGCACCTTACCGCTGACCGCCCTGTCCAGCGAGGCATGGACATTGCCTTCCACATGCCGGTAGAGAGCCGGAATCGCCTTCCATGAGAAAAAGTGGCGTTTGGGTACCTGCCACTGAGGAACTGCACATTCCACAAACTCACGGAAGGGGGCAGAGTCTACCAACTGAAAAGGCAGCAGTTGAAGTGCTAGCAATTTTGCCAAGCTAGCATTCAACCGCTGGGCATGTGGATGGCTGGGAGCAAACTTCTTTCGGCGGTGCAGCAGCTGGGGCAGGGAAATTTGCCTGGTACAATCTGACGTCGGTGTACCAAAAGCAGATTGCCCACAAGTACTTGGCTGTGACACACCTAATTCTACACCTTCATTCCTCTCAGTGCAGGTCTCAGAGAGGACTGAAGGTCTAGTGGGGTTGGAAATCTTAGCTGATGAGGAGCAAGGAGAGGTCCTCTTTGTTCTTTGGTGTGGGTCTTTTAGATACGCTTGCCAATGAACTGCATGGCAGGTCAACATATGTCTGGTCAAGCATGTGGTACCCAAGCGGGAGATGTTTTGGCCACGCGAGATACGCTTGAGACATATGTTGCAAATAGCAGCGGTGCGATCTGATGCACTCGTCTCAAAAAAGGCCCACACCAAAGAACTTTTTGAATAACGCGCAGAGACTGCAGCGCCCTGCACATGTGGAGCTTTGGGGTGTGATGCAGTCAATGTGCTGCCCTTAGGCTGGGCCCTGGAGGGCATCCTGCCTCGTTGGTGATGTGCCGCCTGCTCTTCCTCCTCCTCCTCTCTCCTATCAGGCACCCATGTTGAGTCAGTGACCTCATCATCCCCTCCCTCCTCATCACTGGAGCAAACCTGGCAGTATGCTGCAGCAGGGGGAGCATGACTGCCAGTTTGCTGTCCTTCTTGGGCACCCCCTCTGTCCGTGCTCATGTTACTGCCTTCATCAAGCTCAGTGTCATCATCAGAGCCTTCCAAACGCTGGGCATCCTCCTGGAGCATGTACCCAACACTGTGGTCAAACAGTTCGAGGGACTCCTCAGGAGGACATGGTGGGGCTAGGGAAGGAGTCACTGATGACATTGAGCCGAGGGAAGAGGCCGCTGCTTTGCCACACAAAGTACCCTGGGCATGGGTGAGAGAGGATGAGGAGGATGAGGACGGCTTGGTCATCCACTCGACCAAGTCTTCCGCATGTTGCGGCTCAACACGGCCAGCTGCCGAAAAAAAGGCCAAGTGTGTCCCGCGGCCACGTGCTGATGAGGATGCACCGTCTCCACGACCAGCACTAGACACAGAGCCTGCTTGCCCTCTCTTATTGGCTTGTGACTGTCTGCCTCTCCTTCTTGGCCTTCCAGGCATACTAATGGCCTGTAGCTGCACTAAGCTGGGATATATATATATATATATATATATATATATATATGTACTGATACTGCAGCTAGCAAAATCAACTGTCTGCCTATAGTATGAGAACACCACCAACCTTCTACAGGTAGCTTTAGCTGAACACTGTGAGGTGGACGCACCCCACTAACTTGTAGGTTTAGCTGAACACTGTGAGCAGGACGCACTGCACTAACTGTAAATAGTCTAGCTGCCTGACTGTGGTACTAATAGGATCAAAAGAACACCAGCAATTTTCTTCAGGTAGCTGTATTTACTGTAACAAGACAAGCCTGCCTGTCAGTAAGAAGATAACAGGAACGGATCTAGCTGAACACTGTGAGCAGGACGCACCCCACTAGCTTGTAGATTTAGCTGAAAACTGTGAGGTGGACGCACTGCACTAACTTTAAATAGTCTAGCTGCCTGACTGTGGTACTAATAGGATCAAAAGAACACCAGTAATTTTCTTCAGGTAGCTGTAAATACTGTTACAAGACAAGCCTGCCTGTCAGTAGGAAGATAACAGGAACGGATCTAGCTAAACTGAATACAGTGTATATATATATATATATATATATATATATATATATATATATGCAACACCTGGGATGCATATATATACAAAATACACTGTAAGTGCAGCTAAACTGACTGACTGTCCTGCCTAATCTAGCTAACTCAAATGAAATGACACTGTCTCTCTCTCTCTCTATCTCTCAGCACACCGGAACACACTGCACAGGGCCGCCGTGCAGGCGGCCTTATATAGTGTGGGGTGTGTTCTAAATCCCCTGAGCCATAATTGGCCAAAGCCTCCTTGGATTTGGTCAATTACGGCTCTCTGTTCAGGCGGCGCTGTGATTGGCCAAGCATGCGGGTCATAGTGCATGCTTGGCCAATCATCAGCCAGCAATGCCGCAGTGAATTATGGGCCGTGACGCGCCACACGAATTTGGCGCGAACGGCCCATATCGTTCGCAATTAAGGAACATTCTTCTCACTGATCACCAATGTAAGGAACATTCTTCCCAGTGCTGGGACAAGGCCAATTGGTGCCCAGGGCAAAGATGGCAAACTGCGCCCCCCCCCCCCCCCCCATTTTTAAGAAAGAATCAATGTAATTTCAAAACAAGGATATACTTAAAACAATACAAATTCAATTAGGTTTAATGTGATAGAAACAGAGTTCACTCACACCTTTTAATTATATGTACAGTCAGGTCCATAAATATTGGGACATTGACACAATTCTAATCTATTTGGCTCTATACACCACCACATTGGATTTCACCACTGGTCCACAGTGGGAGGATTCCTCCTTCCACCTGGAATGTGTAGATGGGGGAATTGGAACATTCTTTTTTTTTCATTCAACCTAATAGTTGAATGAAAAAAGTGATCAATGTATGGGCAGCCCAAGAGCTAACACTAAGATAGTTTAACCTCTTGACATCCACGCTATAGCTGAATGACGGCCACAGCGCGGACCTGAATTTCCGGGAGTGCACGTGCCCTGTGCGCGCTGTGATCACCGAGTCACTGAGTCCCGATCCCCTTACAATGTGATCAGCTGTCAGCCAATGACAGCTGATCACATGATCAAAACAAAAGCTCTGTGATTGTTTTTTTTTTCTCCTCACGCTGACAGCGCGAGGAGAAAAAAAGCTGATCACCGGCTCATCTGCAAGGGACATCGGTCCCGAAGAGGAGGAGGCAATTATGCCTCATCTGTGCCACCTGCCATTGCCACCTACCTATGCCCATGAGTGCCACCTATCAATGCCCACAAGTGCCACCTATCAATGCCACCTAGCAGTGCTGCCTATCAGTGTAACTGATCAGTGCCCATTATTGCCACCCATCAGTGCCGCCTCATCAGCATACATCAATGAAGGAGAAAAATTACCTGTTTTAAAATTTTATAACAAAATATAACAAAATTTTTTTTTTTTTAATTCGGTCTTTTTACATTTTTTTTTTAACAATAAATAAAAACCACAGAGGTGATCAAATACCACCAAAAGAAAGCTCTATTTGTGGGGGAAAAAAAGTATAAAAATTTCATTTGGGTACAGTGTTGTATGACCGCGCAATTGTCATTCAAAGTGCGCCAGCGCTGAAAGCTGAAAATTGGTCTGGATAGGAAGGGGGTTTAAGTGCCCAGTAAGCAAGTGGTTAAATCTCAGCTGTTTCAGTGAGAACTGGCTGAGATTAGAACCATTAATGGGCAGGCTGAATGTACCAAGTTGATTGATCAAATTGGGTACAACCAGCCTGCCAGATACTCTTATGATTATCACTAGCGGTTGCTATATCTGCTAGTGATAATCACTGTTTGTGGGGACAATACAATTGCTCAGCAGAAGGGATTCCCCTGTCAGCACTGACTGAGCTGACAGGGGAATCGTGTCAATTTCTTTCCTGAAATTTGTGGTTACTGGAAAGAAATTTGTACCATCTAATGTCTAAGTGAAAGTGAAAGTTAGTGAATATCTTGAAAGAACATGAGGGGGGGAGACAGATGGGGGATGGAGATAAGGACAGTTCAGTGATCACTGTGTACTGCAGTGTGCACATGACTCACCCAGGTCCAGGCTGGAAGATCAGGCATCTTTGGCACACAGGATTCTGCAGCTTTTCATATCTCCCGCCCACACATCCCTTCTCTTCAGATACATCTGCACGTCGGGGATAGTGTGGGCGGGGCGGGAAGTCACTGGAGGAGCAGAGGTGGGAGGAGCTGTATTCCTCCCTGATCTCCCGTCAGTGAGGGGGGAGGTGATGGTTCGCTGGGCTGTGTAAGTGTCACAGACACTACAGAGCTGCAGCCACAGTCTCAGTATTTACAGACTGATTCTCCTGTCCTATGGACGGGAGAAATCAGTCTGTTTCTTCACAGTTACCAAGATAATGGGAGGCTTGTCCGCCCCTCCCCCTGCTGGTTCAATCCCTCCTGAAGTCGCTCTCCTCCCTGCCAATGAGGGGGAGGGAGCAGATCGGTCGGAGCGGCTCTCATATTATGCTCAGTCAGCGAGCAGAGGGAGGGGGAGAAATCCGCCCCCTCTCACACTCCGCCCAGGGCACCCGCCCCTCTCGCCCACCCCTTGTACCGGCCCTGATTCTTCCCACTGATCACCAATGTAAGGAGCATTCTTCTCACTGATCACCAATGTAAGGGACATTCTTCTCACTGATCACCAATGTAAGGAACATTCTTCTCACTGATCACCAATGTAAGGAGCATTCTTCTCACTGATCACCAATGTAAGGAACATTCTTCCCACTGATCACCAATGTAAGGAACATTCTTCCCACTGATCACCAATGTAAGGAACATTCTTCCCACTGATCACCAATGTAAGGAACATTCTTCCCACTGATCACCAATGTAAGGAACATTCTTCCCACTGATCACCAATGTAAGGAACATTCTTCCCACTGATCACCAATGTAAGGAACATTCTTCTCACTGATCACCAATGTAAGGGACATTCTTCCCACTGATCACCAATGTAAGGAACATTCTTCCCACTGATCACCAATGTAAGGAACATTCTTCTCACTGATCACCAATGTAAGGGACATTCTTCCCACTGATCACCAATGTAAGGAACATTCTCCCCACTGATCACCAATGTAAGGAACATTCTTCCCACTGATCACCAATGTAAGGAACATTCTTCCCACTGATCACCAATGTAAGGAACATTCTTCCCACTGATCACCAATGTAAGGAACATTCTTCTCACTGATCACCAATGTAAGGAGCATTCTCCCCACTGATCAATGTAAGGAACATTCTTCTCACTGATCACCAATGTAAGGAACATTCTTCCCACTGATCACCAATGTAAGGAACATTCTTCCCACTGATCACCAATGTAAGGAACATTCTTCTCACTGATCACCAATGTAAGGAACATTCTTCTCACTGATCACCAATGTAAGGAACATTCTTCTCACTGATCACCAATGTAAGGAACATTCTTCCCACTGATCACCAATGTAAGGAACATTCTTCCCACTGATCACCAATGTAAGGAACATTCTTCTCACTGATCACCAATGTAAGGAACATTCTTCTCACTGATCACCAATGTAAGGAACATTCTTCCCACTGATCACCAATGTAAGGAACATTCTTCTCACTGATCACCAATGTAAGGAACATTCTTCCCACTGATCACCAATGTAAGGAACATTCTTCCCACTGATCACCAATGTAAGGAACATTCTTCCCACTGATCACCAATGTAAGGAACATTCTTCTCACTGACCACCAATGTAAGGAACATTCTTCCCAATTTTTCTTTATTAAAAGTCTTGCAATCAATAAGCATAAAATCACTATATATAATATACATAAATATACATATTTACATAAATGAAAATAAATATAGCAAATCTGCTCTCAAACAAATAATGACTTTACAGCAAAAACAAAACTCATCATGAACATGTCATTATTGGGGATAATGTCACTACAACTCACACCAATACACCAGACATCCAAACTGTGAGGTCAAGAAACAAACCCGCACCCATTATGCATGCAGCCCTTCTTCAAAAAGAAGCTACTAACCAACAAAAACTAAGGGAGTGAAAGAAATAGAAAAAGAAAAGAGCACCTCACCCAGAGATGGGCAGTTCACCAAAGGCAGGTCTGATATTCCTCCACGCCCTTTTCCAGACCGCCCAAGGCTCCCTGCCCCTCTCAAGACCCCGAATTTTCCCAACCTCACCCAGAGTATCGTGCACCACCACCTCAACAGAGAGGACTTTTTTCCGCAGGGTAATCTGGCACCGTGCATTCCATGTGAAGTAACGGACAACTATACTAACTAAAAACAGTGTATCCAAATCAAAATCCCAGCAAGTCGGGAATGCCCCGTACACCCATTCCGCATAACTCATGCGATAGAAAAAGGGGATGCCTAGAGCCCTCCCCACCCTTTTATACACCTCTATGTTAAAGGGACATTGCAGCAAAAAGTGGTCCATAGACTCCACTTTACCAACACACTCCGCTCTAGGACAATCCCGATCATCCACAGGGCGATGCTTCAAGTTCCCTCTGACATAGAGCCTTCCATGGAAAGCGAGCCAGGCTTGATCCCTAAACTTCAAGGGAATTCTTTCTAAATTGATTAAACGCAACCCCTCCCTCATTACAGAGCCTGGGCAATCCCTTAAGGCCAGTGACACACTGAAAGCAGAGCTCAAAATCCTCTTCTCCAGAAGCTTCCTGGGGAGGGACTTGATATCCTCCACTGTCACCTGCCACTGCCGAAGTATTTTCAGACACGGGGCAACATAAGCCGGGAGCTTGCCATGTCGGACTCTCAGACTTTTCACTGGCCCGCCATCTTCCCAGCATCGCAGAAAAGGCCTAAAACAAGATTGAAAAATGCCCACCCATCCCGGCGGGTTCTCTGCTAGCATGTTACCAAGATTGTACTTTAAAAAGAGCAGAGAAAAGAAAACTATTGGGTTGACCATTCCTAGGCCACCCTCCCGCCTAGACAGGTAAGTTACATTGCGTTTGATCAGGTTCAGCCTACTTCCCCATAACAGTTGGAAAAAACAGCTGTACACCCTTGCATAGAGAGATGCTGGCAAGATACAGACGAAGCTGACATATAAAAAGATTGGGACCAGGTACGTTTTGATCAAGTCAACCCTCTCCCTCAAGGAAAGCTTCCATTTCTTCCAGCTTGCTACTTTGGCATTGGCACACACCAACCTGCTTTCCCAATTTCGATGACCATAGTCACCAGGACCAAATTTGATGCCCAACACTTTAATTTCCTGCTGGGGCTCTGGGAAGGCATCCGGAAGTTCGAAGCTTTCACCCTCCTCACCCATCCAGAAAACTTCACTCTTTTCATGGTTGACTTTAGAACCAGAAGCCTCCGTGTACTGCTCTATCATAGAGACCACCTCCTGCGCCTCCTCTGTCCCAGAGACAATAACAGACACATCATCGGCATAGGCCACGACCTTCAGGGGTGGCACACCAGCAATGCCCAAAGGCACCCCGCACAAAGATCCACTCTCTAGCCTTCTTATGAAGGGGTCGATTGCGAATACATATAACAGGGGGCTCAGAGGACATCCCTGGCGCACACCAGAGCCAACCTCAAAAGGCCGTCCAACCCAACCATTAACCAGTGGGAAGCTCTCAGCCCCTCTATATAATGTCTTCAGCCAATCTATAAACCTCCCCTGCAGGCCGTATCTACCAAGTAGCAAATACAGGTACTCGTGATTGACTCTATCAAAAGCCTTCGCCTGATCCAATGCCAGCAAGTACTTTCTCCATCCAGCAGCCCTGCATCGTTCCAAAGCCTCCCGGACAGCTAAAACCGCTGAAAAGGTACTTCTACCTTGGACCGAGCAGTGCTGATGACTGGACAACAAATCGCCTGCTACTGACGACAAGCGCCAAAAAAGAATCTTCGCCAGGATCTTTCTATCAACATTGAGAAGACTGATGGGGCGCCAGTTCTCAATCATTGAGGGGTCTTTACCTTTTGACAGAAGAATCACAGCGGATTGCCTCATGGAGGGAGGGAGCAAACCCTCTTCTAGACAGCTGTTATAAACCTCTGCTAAAAAGGGAGCCAGAATGGACTTAAAACACTTGTAGAATTCAGCTGTCAACCCATCTGGCCCAGGCGATTTTTTGGTAGCCAGCTTCTCTATAGCATTAACTACCTCATCCACTGAAATTGGTTCTGTCAAATCCATCAAAGGCAATGTACCATTTCCCAATCCTGGAGTAGAATCCAGAAAGCTTTCCATCCTGTCCCGACAAAGGTCCTTTCTTCCCAGAAGGTCTGCGTAATATGATCTGAAGATCTCCAGGATCCCTGATCTGGACTTCACCAGGGAACCCGTACTATCCCTCAGGCCTATGACCGTCTTAACTGCTATGCCTTGCTTACAGTTCTGGTAAGGATCAGGCGAGTGATATTTTCCATAATCCCTCTCCAGAACCAAGGAGGCATGCCGGTCGTATTGACACTTCCGAAGAAGAAACTTCACCTCAGAGATCTCCCCTGGATCTCCTCTATACGAGACAAGACGATCAAGCTTCCTCCGCAAATGCTGGTAGGCAATGTACATACCAAGCTGCTTCTTCTTACTTACGGCCTTGAAAAGTCCAATTGTCCTTTGTTTCACAAGCTCCCACCACTCTGACTTACTGCTGCAAAAGTCCAGAATAGAAACCTGTGCCTGAAAAAAATCCTCAAAGGATTGTCTTACCTCTACATCTTCCAGGAGAGTCGAATTCAGTTTCCAGGTACCCCTTCCCCTGGGTGGAGTGTCCGAGGCATTCAGAGTCACAGACAGCATACAGTGGTCAGAGAACTCCACCGCCCTCAACTCAGGAGCCGAGAAAGCAGAGTTCTCCTTTAAAAAAAACCTATCTATCCTACTCTGACTATTCCCTCTCTGAAATGTGAATCCTGTGCTGCCAGGGCAGTGCTTAATATGCACATCTACCAGGCCTGCTTGTCTCACCATATCTCTAAGAAAAACGCTATCATAACCCAGCCTGTCTATGGAGCCTCTCCTGTCTTCAGGCCTAATTATGGTGTTAAAATCACCTCCAAAGACAACCTGCTGGGACGTAAAAAGGAAGGGCTTGATCTCTGTGAGGAGGCATTTCCTGCCCCATTTTGACTGCGGTCCATAGATATTGATCAGGCGCAGGTCCTGCCCCCCAACAGAGACGTCTAAGACCATGCATCTCCCCATTTCTACCTCAATTACCCGCCGGCACGTTACCATATTGGTTTTAAAAAGGACCGCAACTCCGCTGCAGGGCTCAGCCGCAAGAGACCAAAAGGAGGGACCGCATCTCCACTCCCGTTTTGCTAGATGGACATCGGCCAAAGTATTGAGCCAGGTCTCTTGCAAAAATAAAATCTCGGCATCAAACTCGCTGAGCAAAAATAAGGCAATATCACGAGCTCTTGCAGATTTAATGCTGGCGACATTAATGGTCGCCACCTTTATCGGAGTGGGAACTGCCATCAGGATGATTGGGGTAGTCGTTTCTTAACCTTTGTCACACTCTCATCACCCGAAACAGCTCTCTTAAGACTACGTGACTCCCCCTCATCCATGGATGATAAAGAGAAAGATATATCAGACATCTCATCACCCGACAAAACTGAAAAAGTATTACCAAGAGGAACCCCTCCTGGGTCCGACTCTGAGGAAGAAATGACCACTTTACTTGTCTTCCTCTTCTTCTTCTTTTTCTTCCTCCTAAACTTCTCCCACCCCTCATCATCTGAATCCCCCTCAACAGAGGGTGAGACATGGGATATGGACACCTTTCCCTCAACCCCTCCCCCATCCAACACCCTCACAGGCCCCTGACCACGTTTACGCTGCCGAGGGACAGGGACTGGAGGCTGAGATGGAAGATCCGCCAAACCTGCCCCCCCAGCAGCTTCTGCCAGTCTGGAGGATCTACGTACAGAAGGATTAGGGACCACCACATGGGGGACAGACTCAGGGACCACATTACTGGGGGAAACAGAATCCGAAACAACAGATGTAACAGACACAGGAGGGACAGACTCAGGGACCACACCACTAGGGGAAACAGAATCTGGAACAGATGTAACAGAAACAGGAGGGACAATAACAGTTTTAGCGGCCTCATCCTCTTTATCAAGCCTCTGTAGCTCAGCCGCCAATCCTGGCAAGTTATGTAATGCCTCCGGGCACTGGCTATAAGGATGACCGAGCTTCTGGCACAAATTGCACCGAATTTCGGTACAATCTTTGGCCAAATGGCCCAAATCCTGGCATAGTGAGCATTTCTTACGGGTACAGGTAGATGCAAAATGGCCTTTGTCTCCACATTTATTACAGACCTTAGGCTGACCCTGGTAAAAAATAGTCAGCCTATCTCTCCCCAGAAAAGCTGAACAGGGAAGGTGTTGAACTACATTGCCCAGCATGCCCAATTTTAGTGACACTGTCCAGGCCCCTGTCCATATCCCATGTTCATCCAGGACCTTCCGCAGTGGAGCGAGGACCTCACCATATCGGCGTAGCCATACTATCAAATCAGCCTCTGGTATGGATTCGTTACGCACCAGGATCGTCACCGACTTTATCAGAGGCTGCCTGGAAATCACCTTTGGCACCAAACCACTCCACTGCGGAAGGCCCTTGCACCTCCTATATCGCTCCCAAAATAAATCCAGACCCTCAGGCTTTACAAAGGACAAATCAAATTCATAACTCCCCACTGGGCAAATCAAAGCAAATATATCCAAGGCTTTAAACCCCATTTCTAAAACCAACTCAGCCACCCTCCCCCTTACTGGTGGGGTCCCCTCCCCCTCCCACCTTAACTGAACCACATTCCTTCTCCTGTACCCACCAACCATCCCACCACCAAGCCTCCCCAAATTGTGACTAGTATTTACAAAATTCCCTCCACCCTCCTTGTTGCGACTCCCCAGAACAGATGCATAACTCCCCATATTCTTCCTTGCAGAGGATCCATCTGTGCGATTAGAAACATCTAAAACAACTTTGGCAGATAACGATTGCACAGATTTGAGATTGGATTGCACACCTGAAGAATCTTTCCCCTGCTGAGCAGAAGAAATGTCATTTTTACCTATAGCAGCCACATTAACCCCTTCACCACCACCACCCACCACCAACACATCCTTTGCTTTATCAGTAATATTGCTGTCATTATTTTCTGTCACATTCATAGTTCCTGCTGTGTCCTCACTCACTGTTGTCCCCATACACACATCACCTCCAGGCAGACTCTTAGCCTCCATCAGGACAGGACTATCAGCAGAGCAGAGTGAAGGTTGTTCTAATACAGCAACAGGTGAATCATTGCAGGAGACTTCCATGGCTGTCTCCACTTCACATGCTGCACTATGCTGATCCCCTCCCCCACCTGCATCAATCAGCCCAGGTGAAGGTGAAACAGGCTCTTTAGAGCTGGCAGCCATCTTGCTTGTAGAACTACAGGTCTCAGCAGTAGCAGCAAAATCCATGTCCGGGGTGTTTGATGCAGATCCATCCACATTGCTCTGGTGAGCTAATGACACCTCTGCCAGGGGTTTTCCCTCCATGTCTGCAGAAGGTTTCTCCACAGCAGAGACTCCAACAGGCAGCGGTTTGCAGAGCTTCTTCCCTTCCTGTTCCTCAGCCGGGACACCATCCACCACAGCCGGGACACCATCCACCACAGCCGGGACACCATCCACCACAGCCGGTGGGGCAGACATGTTGGAAGGAGGCAGCATGGTGCACTGGGATTTTTCCACCAGTGCTGGCTCTGCCGGTCTGTAACCCCTCTGCTCATCCTCTGGGACTTCACCAGCAGACCTGTCTGCCCTTAGGGGTGACTCCATCTGTTGGATGAACTTTAGGGTGCCATATTCATTCTCAACCCCCTGGCTGGTTGCTGCTGGCGATTCCCCAGCCTGACATGGGGGGAGAGGTGCAGAGGCAGATGAAGCCGGGTTGTCTGTTACCTGCGGCTGCTGTTCCACAGAACTCACCGATGTCTGGCTGGCAAATCTTCTGTCATTTTTAAACTTTTCCGCAAAAGCTCCACTTTTATCTTTTAATTTCTCCAAAAATAAAGATTGTTTCTTTACCTCCTCTTCCATTTGCTGTAACTCTGGCTTCATGGCCAAACGATTCTTACTCCAGGCCTGGAAATACTTGGTCCTGAAGTTTTTATGTTCAGCTTTTAAACATTTCAGTTTCTCCTCAGCCCTTCCAATTGCTCGAAAGCGATCAATAATCTTCTGTCTGTAGACATCCACATTCTCACCAGGGCCTGGACCCACAGTCAGATCCTCCACCTCCTCCTCCTCCTCACTAGGCCCCGTGTCATCAGGGGGATCTCTCCCTGGGCCTCCCCCAGGATCAGGCATTATTCCTGGGCCAAGCTAGCAGGCAAGGCCCAGGCTTGAAAAAAGGCTGGTTCTCACAGAGAGCTCCTTAGGTGTGTCCTCCTCCTCCTTCCCACTGACCACCAATGTAAGGAACATTCTTCTCACTGATCACCAATGTAAGGGACATTCTTCTCACTGATCACCAATGTAAGGGACATTCTTCCCACTGATCACCAATGTAAGGAACATTCTTCCCACTGATCACCAATGTAAGGAACATTCTTCCCACTGATCACCAATGTAAGGAACATTCTTCTCACTGACCACCAATGTAAGGAACATTCTTCCCACTGACCTGCATTGTGAGATGCATTCTTCCAACTGGCCACCAATGTAAGGAGCATTCTTCCCACTGACCACCAATGTAAGGAACATTCTTCCCACTGATCACCAATGTAAGGAACATTCTTCCCACTGACCTGCATTGTGAGATGCATTCTTCCAACTGGCCACCAATGTAAGGAGCATTCTTCCCACTGATCACCAATGTAAGGAACATTCTTCCCACTGATCACCAATGTAAGGAACATTCTTCCCACTGACCTGCATTGTGAGATGCATTCTTCCAACTGGCCACCAATGTAAGGAGCATTCTTCCCACTGACCACCAATGTAAGGAACATTCTTCTCACTGATCACCAATGTAAGGAACATTCTTCTCACTGATCACCAATGTAAGGAACATTCTTCCCACTGATCACCAATGTAAGGAGCATTCTTCCCACTGACCACCAATGTAAGGAGCATTTTTAAGCTTGCCAACCCATGATAATGTACTGTGAACTGTACAATGTAGCTATTGTAGATATTGCCAAGGATTCCACGAGAAAGATATTTCTTTGGTTCCTCTGTGTTGAGAAGGTCAAAGAAAGCCACAGAGGGTCCTCAACCTCAGCCCTATGTAATACTCATGATAAGGGGTGTGGCTGTTACTCAGCTCCGCAAGCACAGAGCACTGGCGTGTGAGGAAGCAGCAAAAAGGTATTTTGAAGTATTTACAAGCAATAATGATTTCCAAACTATAATATGAAGAGATACTGGGCTATGAGGAAATAAGAAGGCATAAAAATTTCCATTGGGCTTTAAGGGAGTCAACTTCTAAGCACCCTCCAGAAGTTGGTGTAGTGGTTTTCGGTAGCAATAACCTTGAAGGACCTTAGTAAATGTCTACTGATTACAGAACTGTAGACAGACACTCACATCAGAAAGGAACCGAATGACCTAATTATTTCCTTGACGACCAGTGTGGTTTGCCACCGTCCGCCGCGCGTACATGTATGGTCCTTGTGTCATCCTGAAGTGATGTTATTCTGCCACTGTCTCTGGCCATAAATCAGCCTCTCTTACATAATAAAGTGCTGAGGTTCTGAATTTTACAGGAACACGCCATCCTAATTTAATTTATTGAACTGGATTCAATTTCCATGAAGTCTATTCAATTAGCCCCAGAGGAACTGTGCATAGGAGCTGAGCAGTGTGAGTGCTGAGAGGGGGCGAAGGCTTTTATCCAAGAGGAGACTCAAGGAGAGGCTTGTGGAACGTTTAGTAACCTTTTATCTGCCGCCGGCACGGATGATGAATGGCAGGTTCATGCCGAGGTTGGCCCCCGACTGGGTTTAATGATAGGATTATCCCGTATTCTTATGGCAGTGCCTTGACATTGTATCATTCTTAGACCGATAGGTTTGGTTATTAGGAGGGTATTAAAAAACTGTTAAAGTCTATCTAAAGCCAAAATCTTTTTTTTTCTTTTGTAGTGGACAGCCTTTTTTCACCTTTTTACCCAAGAGGAACCCTTAAAATATTTTTCAAGTATTAGGGGATCCCTGCTAAGATTAAATTATTGGGGGCCAGTGGGAAGAATGTTCCTTACATTGGTGATCAGTGAGAAGAATGTTCCTTACATTGGTGATCAGTGGGAAGAATGTTCCTTACATTGGTGATCAGTGGGAAGAATGTTCCTTACATTGGTGATCAGTGGGAAGAATGTCCCTTACATTGGTGATCAGTGAGAAGAATGTTCCTTACATTGGTGATCAGTGGGAAGAATGTCCCTTACATTGGTGATCAGTGAGAAGAATGTTCCTTACATTGGTGATCAGTGGGAAGAATGTTCCTTACATTGGTGATCAGTGGGAAGAATGTTCCTTACATTGGTGATCAGTGAGAAGAATGTTCCTTACATTGGTGATCAGTGAGAAGAATGTTCCTTACATTGGTGATCAGTGGGAAGAATGTTCCTTACATTGGTGATCAGTGGGAAGAATGTCCCTTACATTGGTGATCAGTGAGAAGAATGTTCCTTACATTGGTGATCAGTGAGAAGAATGTTCCTTACATTGGTGGTCAGTGGGAAAGATTTTCCTTACATTGGTGGTCACCAACCCCACTCCCCCATTATGCAGGTTCATTAGGACCATCACCGTGGCCAGTGGGTGTACAAAATGCCATAGAGTTGGTGGTCAGTGGGAGTGAAAAAATGATATCATTGGTGTCCGTGGGAGAATTAGTTCCCCACCTCTGTTGTCAGTGGGAGGAATGGTACCCTATTGTTGGTGTCAGCAGGAGGAATAGTGCTCCAACTTTGGTGTCAATGGAAGGGATAGTGGTTTGTATCAGTGGAAGGAATAGTCTCCCAAGGGCCATAAAAAGGCAAGGAAAGGGCCACATCGGGTCCGCGGGGCGCAGTTTGGAGACCCCTAGTCTAGAAACTCCATAAGTCAATAAGGAATATAAGAGCTTTATACAAGATTTTATAGAAAATGAGCGCGCAACATTTCACCTTTTAAAACAGCGACATTCGGTAAGTTTTCCGCTATATACAAACTGCTGGAAACCAAGACCATCGGGAGATATAAACCAGTACAAGACGTTCCATGCCGACCATGTCAGCAGAGCCGGGTGGGGTAAATGAGGTCCAGCGGCGGGAGGTCCTCCTCCTATAGATGTCTCTTTCTTCTCCATGGTTGCCATCTGCTCCAAATTTGTCTAACTCAAAAGCGAGTACTAATTGTTTAATTAACAATAAAAAGACTGGTGGGTGGCTATGGAGAGAGAACACAGGCATCCATCACTTCTTCCCCAAAGAGATCATTAAAGCACTCGATAGTAATTTCTACTGTCTGCTCTGACGTTGTGTTTAAACACCGAGCCGCCAAATGCAGCTCGCACCATGGCTGGAGGTGCCCCTCTCTCCCGAGGAGGGAGCACGCCTAATGTAGTAATAAAAACCTGGTAGTTGAAGTTTTTCAGGTTAAGTGCTGATAGCTCTACATGCCACTTACCTTGCTACTAAAATATTTAAAGAGAATCTTCAGCAATATTTATTTAACCACTTGGCTACAGGGCACTTTCACCCCCCTTCCTGCCCAGGCCATATTTCAGCGCTGTCGCACTTTGAATGACAATTGCGCGGTCATGCTACACTGTACCCAGATGAAATTGTTATCATTTTCTTCACACAAATAGAGCTTTCTTTTAGTGGTATTTAATCACTGCTTTTTTTTTTTTTTTTTTTTTTACTAAAAAAAATAAAATTAAAAGACCAAAAATTGTGAGAAAAATTTTTTGTACTTAGTTTCTGTCAGTAAATTTTATAACTAAGTCATTTTTCTCCTTCACTGATGTGCACTGATAGGCTGAACTGGTGGGCATTGATAAGGTGGCACTTATGGTCACTGATGAGGTGGCACTGATGAGGAGGCACTAATATGCCGCACTTATGGGCACTGATATGTGGCACTGTTGGGCACTGTTAGATGGCACTGATAAGGCACTAATAGGTGGCACTGGTGGGCACTGATAGGCGGCACAGATAGGTAGTACTGATGGGCATTGATGAGTGGCACTGATAGCCAGCTCTGACTGGCATCACTAATGGGCACTGATTGGTGGCACTTGTGGGCACTGGTGGGCACTGATTGCTGGCACTGGTGGGCACTGATTGGTGACACTGTTGGCGTTATATTGTAATCAGGGCACTGATGATCAGTGCCCTGATTACATGTGTAGATGTCCCCCTGCGAGGAGATGCCGCTGATCGGCTCTCCTCGCCACACACTCTGTCAGTGTGAGGCGAGGAGCGCCGATTACCGGCATCTCCGTGTTTACATGTGACCGGCTGTGATTGGACACAGCCGATCACATGGTTAAAAAGCTGCGGACGCGGCTCTTTGCAGAGATCGGGGTCGCGTAGTGTCCTAGCAACGCGGCGCGGCCGTAATCGCCGCGCTGCGTGCCCCCACGGGCGTGCAAGAACGGCCGTTCTGGGATGCCGTCATATGATGGCGTCCTAGAACGAGAGCCGCACCGCCCCACCGTCATTTGACGGTGGGCGGACGGCAACTGGCTAAAGAATACCAGGAAATATGTGGTTGAGTTATGGTTTTACTGCCCCCAATCCCTGTCTCCCTTGGTGTACACAAGCTGCAGCAGCAATTAAGCCCCCTGTTGCTTTTGGTGGTTGCTACCGCCTGCCAATCACGACCCATTCGTGCAAATGGGGCCACTCTGCAATGCCCCGCAACTGCATGCTTCTGCAGGGTCCAAGGGGTTAAAGGAGGTGGTGAGAAAGCAACACAACGCTGCTATTATGCCCAGTGTATTGCTTCACACTGACCATGAAGATCTCTTCTTTCCTGCTGCTGGCACCACTCTGGAGACCACTAGCCAGGATAAGCGGTGGAGTGCAGTTGGTATCACTCCGCATGGGACAGGAACAGATACTACAGAGGAGACATCGGCTTATGTGGCTCTTGTTCTCTACTACAGCTCTAACTTTACAAGTAGTCCCTCTGCATTGCACTCTGTGTGATGCTCTGGAATGGTCGGTCAGCAAGCCCAGACCGAGATCTACCAGTCACCTGTCTGAGATCTACTTGGGCACCAAGCCTGTGTTTTAATCTGGGTCAGGTGAATGATCCAGGGAGGCTGTCCTGCCCAGACTACGATCTCCCCTCCTCAAGCCGGGGAGTGCTGGATGGCTGAGCCAGATGCTGGATGGTGAGCCATCCCTGGAGTGGCGGCTGGTGGGTCCGTCGGTCTTCCCCTGCTTCTCCCCCGGCCACGTGTCTCCTCCCTCCTCCTTCTCCCCCTTGGCTAATAACAGCACTTCTCCTTTTGACCAATCGGGAAGCGGGTCTCACGACCCACTTCCTGATTGGCTGGAAGGAGAATCAGTGTGAGAATAGTGAATATTCATTCGCTATTATCACACAACTTTTTTGAAGCCTATTAGAGCCTCTGGCTCTAATCACATGCTTCAACCCCCCCCCCCCATAGGAATTCATGATCTGGAGCCCTGTATGTAGATCAGGGGGCCGGACACATAAATGGGGGGGGTGGCGCCCGTTCGTCCCTAATGGACGGGCCACCACTGGGTAGGAGACTGTCGGTGGGCCCTTGAAGGTAACCCCCTAGTCTGGGGTGGGGGGGATGACCTCGGTTCTGGGAGCTCGGGTGCAGGAGGGACCCTCTGAAATCCCAAGGAGGAATCCTGTCCAGTGGCACAGGAGCAAGTGTGAGGACAGCGGGAGCCAGGGTGCACGTCCGGGAGATACCCCTGTGCCTGTACAGAAAGTCTCTGTGGCGTCCCAAAGACTGGGCAGAGACCTGCCACACATCTGTGCCAACATGCAGTCCCATCTTGAGACTAAACTAGTTTGATCACAAGATGGTGCTTCATATTGGTTTCTATGCTGTAGCGTTTGTTGCCGGGGAAGCTTGCAGGTCTATATATATATATATATATATATATATAGTACGTGAATGATGGACACCATCTACAGTAGCCGGTCCCCTGATAACGTCATCTATGACGAAACATCTGTCTGGTTGCATTGAGCAAAGCGATACTGTGGATTGTAAATGTGGGTGTGCACTTTCTTCTTAATAAATCAGTTTTATTTTTACATGATACTATACTATGGCTTGTGCTCTGCGTGTTTCATCTCAGCTTGCTGTGAGTACCCATTGACGGTGAGTGGTTTCCATTGGAGGCATTATTAATTTAAAGCGCTTTTGACCATTTTATATCTAATGGCAACAAATAGACCAGTCATGTGCACCTATTTTGGAACATAGTGTATAGCCATAGCGCTAAACATGGCACCCCAAATCCTCCAAATGATAAACGATTCCTAAAAATGGGTGAAACCTGGGGACCAATCACATTCCAGCTTTTCTGGTTGCAATGTAGCAGAAAGGTCCTGACTGGGTTGTTACAGTTTAGATCATTTTTGTTCTTTTCTAGAACGGCCAGCAACATGTATGTATCCTCCCCCCTCCCCCCACCCCCCCAATCCATAAATGTGCGAAGCTGTAAATCTCATCCACCTATAATGTGCTCTAATAAATCATCATCACCGACAGGTGCTGGAAATGTAAATGGTTCACCTGCTGCAGAAGCAATAGACTGGCAGGAGGAGAGCCCAATCCTCCACCTGCCCTGAATTATTCACGCTCCCCGGCAGCTACAGATGTCAACTGCTGCCAAAGCTGATGGAGAGGGAGCGGAGCCACCGGCGAGCTCTTACAACAGATCAACCATGAGCCCATTCTATTCACGCTGCAAATCAACCTAATTCGCCTATTTCTCCAGCAATGTATTCTGATGTACAGATGACTGGCTCTCTGCATTGGCTCCGACAAGTAGATATAAGCCCGAAATGGAGGATATTTACATTGCCAAAGCACTGTTTATCATACACAATCTACCTGGGGACTTTCCAGATTTGACGCGGCAATGCCAGAATTTCCAACTGGTTACATAGTAAGGTTGAATAAAGACACCAGTCCACCCAGTTCAACCTGAGTGAGCACCCACAATTGTCCCCATCCCTGCACATTGCGTCCCATCAAGATGCCCATCCACTATATTATTATTATTTTTTTTTATATATTTAAGGTACCCATGTAGTGCCATCAATCTATGCAGCGCTCCACACACACCCACACTGGTCCCCACCCCCAAGGGGTCTGCAATGCAAGGTCCCCAACTCACACCCATACACCAGGGCCAATTTGTGGACAGAAGCCAATAAACCTACCAGCATGTCTTTGGAGTGTGGGAGGAAACCGGAGTACCCGGAGGAAACCCACGCAGGCACAGGGAGAACATGCAAACTCCAGGCAGGTAGTGTCATGGTTGGGATTCGAACCAGCTGCGAGAGTGCTAACCACTACACCACTGTGCTGCCCAATGGTTGCCGGGTCATCACCGGAATCAGGCATTTCTTTGGGGTCCTCTCCAAGTCATCAGGCTGTAATGTGTAGTGCTACTCCTGTTGGAGCCGCTGATTTTAGTTGGTTCTTCCCCAGACAGTGTAAAGCAGTGATTCTCAACCAGGGTTCCTCCAAAGGTTGCTAGGGGTTCCTTCAGCATTGGGCAATTTCCGCCTCTCAGATAAGTTCCCACTGACACCATTGATCTTTTTAGCTATCTGTAAGGAGGTAATTCTTCCCAATGACCACAAGTGTAAGGACCATTCTTCCCACTGACCATCACACTATTGTATCATGAGTTGTAGATTTTCTCATTTTTAGCAGGGGTTCCCCCTGACTGGAGAACAATTTCAAGGGTTCCTCTGTGTTGAAAAAGTTGAGAAAGGCTGGTGTAGAGGCTACCAATCACACAGGCAACGGTCCATTCACTCTGGCTCCATTAGGCAGTATCCAATACCTGGGGAAGTGTGCCCAGTAGGTGGCTGGGGAGGAACATAAATATAGAACAGAAGTAGATGTAAGCCAGAACTGGAGGATATTTACATTGCCAAAGCACTGTTTATCATACACAATATACCTGTGGACTTTCCAGATTTGACATGGCAATGCCAGAATTTCCAACTGGTTGCCCGGTCATCACCATAATCAGGCATTTCTTTGAGGTCCTCTCCAAGTCATCAGGCTGTTATGTGTAGTGCTACTCCTGTAGGACCTGCTGATTTTAGTTGGTCCTTCCCCAGACAGTGTAGAGCAGTGATTTTCAACCAGGGTTCCTCCAAAGGTTGCTAGGGGTTCCTTCAGCATTGGGCAATTTCTGCCTCTCAGATAAGTTCCCACTGACACCATTGATCTTTTTTAGCTATCTATTAGGAGGTAATTCTTCCCACTGAACATCACACTATTGTATCATGAGTTGTAAATTTTCTCATTTTTAGCAGGGGTTCCCCGAGACTGGAGGACTATTTCAAGGGTTCCTCTGTGTTGAAAAGGTTAAGAAAGACAACGGTCCATTCACTCTGGCTCCATTAGACAGTCCGAAATACCTGGGGAGGTGTGCCCAGTAGGTGGCTGGGGAGGAACATAAATATACAACAGAAGAAATACTCTTGCGTATGAGTATGCTAGCCCGGCACCTAAAGGAGTGGCGATCCACTTCTCAGGGGATATTGCTTCTGGCCTTGCTGCCCTTTAGGACTGGGGGGTATCCTTATTGTCACTAGAAAAATGAAGAGAAAGAGGGCGCACCAGCCTAGTGCATTATCCCACTATCAGGGCTGGGCTCAGCCCTTCCTTTTCTGAGCTGGACCCTGAGCTGTCGGCTAATTGCCAGCTCCGATCTCTCTCCACAGTTACTCAGCACTTGATGATATCCTGCTCGTCACTCCTGCCGTTCAGCCCAGAGGATCTCTGCCTTCGCCTTAGTCAACATCACAGAGACTATCTCCTGCATTCCTGTTAAAAGACTTGCTTGGCTGACATCCCTTCTGGCTCTAGATCCTGCTTGCTGTTTTACTACGCTCATCTCTGGCTTCCTGATGTTTGGCTTGTCTGACTATCCGTTCCGGGTCTTGAACTCTGGCTATGTTTTGACTAAATTTGTTCTATTTACTTTAATTATTAAACAAGTGTGATTTAACTGTACTTCTGTCTCGGTCTGATGTCATGGTTTCTGACACCCACATGTATTTATTTAGTAAAAAAATCATAAAAACTACTCACAAGCATGAGAACAAAGATTTGCTCATACAGGCCAATCATCTGTGACTATACAGTCCTGCAATCAGCAGTCTCCACATCTTAGGGGGGACCACACATAGGCCCCTGCTGGCTGATGCGTTTCATAGGATTTTCCTTCTTCCTCAGAGCCTGTGGCTAAGGCTCTGGGGAAGGTCCCCCCTATGATCTGGAGACTGCTGATGTCAGGACTGTATAGCCACGGATAGGAGGCCTGTATGAGTGAATCTTCTCATGCTTGAGTAGTTGAATATTTTTATACTAAATAAATACATGTGTGATAATGCACTAGGCTGGTGCACTCTCGTCTCATTTTTCAAGGAACATATATAGTCTGGGGTCTGGAGTAGCCATGTTCTTGTCCTGTTGGAGAAGTTCCTAGCCTCATGGGCTGTTGCCCTGTCACATATGACCTGGACAGAGGCCAAAGTAATGAGAAGGCTCCCCTTGTGGTTGAGTGCAGAGCACCCCTGAAGGTGGTGACAGTAGGTGCTGTGCCCAAAGACGCACAGATTGACATGCTGCATGGTTGCCTGATGGTCTGTGTGGATGGGGTTCCTTATGAAGGCATGAAGCTGGACCTGGATGCCGGTAGACCAGATGACCCTTTTGGATGAGCAGGTGTGTCTGAGCGGCAGGCTAGAGCAGAAGGCATAGTCAGGAGTCAGTGCCAGGGTCATACACAGTCAGGAACAGAAGCAAAATGTGCCCCAAACATCCACATGGATTCCTACGCATAATGGAGATTGGCATATTTGCCAGCTCTACGCCTATTCAGGTTGGTTGGCCCCCGACATGCCCTTTTGAGGAAGTCCTGCTGGAATCTGCTGTTGTTCATAGAGGTCCCAGCTATAGCCAAGATAGGAGGACTATTTCATATTACCCCTGGAGCTAAGGATTTGGCATGGAGAACCCACTAAAGAAGTGCCTAGTGGGAGCTGTGCAACTGACATCATGGGAACTTTTGAGTAATGATCCAAGTTCAAGAATCCAATGACTGTGTGCTGTTCTACTTTGGGGGGCCAGCAGTAGCTCTTTCTTTAAGACTGTTACTACAGGGTCACAGTTTTGGCTTTCACCTTGGGTCTGCTCAAAGAAGTTGCACCTAGTGAAGTGTGTCCTCCTATTACAAGTCAGCATTTTTGGAGTACCCCATACCACCCCAACTCCTCTTCTACTACAGGTAGGATTAAAAATAAACAGCCCCCCCCCCCCAACTCAGCTATAGCAGGGACCTCCATGAACATCAGCAGATTTAAAGGATAAGTCTACTCTAACGCTAAAATCCCTGCATCTACAGACATCTACGCTCTAACACTAACCTATCTAGCCCTGTAAAGAAGAAATCAGTATACACACCCTTTTTTGAAGCTGATCCGACCCGGTCCCGTGCTGAGCTGTCAGCCGCGGCTTCACTGTTGGAGGCGGATGCAGAGGACACAGCCGACAACGGAAGCCCCATAGTAAGTCTATGGGTGACGTGACTCCATCTTCATTTCACAGCCGTTGTCGGCCCGTGTCCTCTGCAGAGCTTCGGCCGCTGGAGAACCGGATCGACTTAAAAAAAAGGTATGTATACTGATTTCTTCTTTACAGGGCTAGATAGGTTAGTGTTTTATCGTGGACGTCTGTGGATGTAGAGATTTTAGTGTAATGCCCCGCACACACGATCGGATTTTCGGATTTTCCAACAACAAATGTTGGGTTGTGAGCTTGTTGGCAGAAAGTCCGATCGTGTGTACGGGGCATTAGGGTTGACTTATTCTTTAACCTCTTGATTACCTTAGACGTTAACCCCTTCCTAGCCAGTGCCATTAGTACAGTGACAGGGTAGTATTAGCACTAAATACTGTATTAGTGTCACTGGTGATATCAGTGGCAGTTAGTCAGCTCCTACTTAGTGTCAGTTAGTGTCAGGTTGACTACCGCACCATGACAGTCCCACTATAAGTTGCTGACCACCGGCATTAGTAGTATAAAAAAATATATACATGTTCCAGTATATATATAAGTGTGTGTGTGTGTATATGTATATATATATACCGTATATATATATATAAATATATATATATATATATATATATATATATATATAAATATACGTGTCTATGGGAATGTTTGACCATTCTTCCAGAAGCGCATTTGTGAGGTCAGGCACTTTTGTTGTACGAAAAGTCCTGGCTCACAGTCTCCGCTCTAATTCAACCCAAAGGTGTTCTATTGGGTTGAGGTCAGGATGCTGTGCAGGCCAGTCACGTTCCTCCACCCCAAACTCGCTCATCCATGTCTTTATGGACCTTGCTTTGTCCACTGGTCCAAATCATTTGGTGGAGGGGGGATTATGGGGTGGGGGTTATTTTTCAGGGGTTGGGTTTGGCCCCTTAGTTCCAGTGAAGGGAAGTCTTAAGGTGTCAGCATACCAAGACATTTTTGGACAATTTCATGCTCCCAACTTTGTGGGAACAGTTTGGGGACGGCCCCTTCCTGTTCCAACATAACTGCACACCAGTGCACAAAGCAAGGTCCATAAAGACATGGATGAGCGAGTTTGGGATGGAGGAACTTAACTGGCCTGCACAGAGTCCTGACCTCAACCTGATAGAACACCTTTGGGATGAATTAGAGCGGAGACTGCGAGCCAGGCCTTCTCGTCCAACATCAGTGCCTGACCTCACAAATGCTCTTCTGGAAGAATGGTCCAACATTCCCATAGACACCCTCCTAAACCTTGTGGACGGCCTTCCCAGAAGAGTTGAAGCTGTTATAGCTGCAAAGGGTGGGCCAACGCAACATTGAACCCTACGGACTAAGACTGGGATGCCATTAAAGTTCATGTTCATCTAAAGGTAGGCGTCCAAATACTTTTTGTAATATAGTGTATATCCCATAGTTAAGGGATATGGAATTAGTGGACCTCCAGCTGTTGCAGAACTTCAAGTCCCATGAGGCATAGCAAGACTCTGACAGTCACAAGCATGACACCCAGAGGCAGAGGCATGATGGGACTTGTAGTTTTGCAACAGCTGGAGGTCCGATAATTGCATATCCCTGCCAAAGTTTGTAGATGCTACAGCTTTCACGCAAACCAAATCAATGTACACTTATTGGGATTTTGATTTACCAAAGACATGTAGCAGAATACACTTTTTTTTTTGGATATGTTTTATAGCAGAAAGTAAAAAATATAGTTTTTCAACATTTTCTGCCTTTTTTTTCATTTATATAATGAAAAAATAAAAAACCCAGTGGTGAACAAATCTCTATTTGTGTGAAAAAAATGATATAAATTTAGTTTGGGTCCAGTGTCGCATGACCGCGCAATTACCAGTTAAAGTAGCGCAGTGCTGAATAGCAAAAAATGACCTGGTCATGAAGGGGGGTAAAACCTGCAGTGGTTCATACTTCAACTACTCTGTTTATTAAAAGTTCACAGCTACAGTATGCTTAAAATATTTTTGCAAACTGGCTGAAGATCTTCTTTAAGGTCTTCAAGATCCCGCGCCACTCCCGACCCAACTTGTGTATTCTTTGCAAATTTGGCCCCCAATTATCAGGATTGCGAGGCGCCCCTCTGACAGCCAATAAAGTCATCCTACAAAGCCATGCATGCGCACATGTGTTGTAGAGAACGGCAGCGATGTGTCCTCAGACAGGTAATGACAGACAGCGAGTCCTACAGACAGCTCTCAACACATGACATATTTTGCTCAGCGTTTGCCGGCGGCGCTCTGAGAGATCCATGAATTGCCTATGGCTCGTGTCAGCAGAATTCCGGCAGGGAACGGGCTGCACAGAGGTGTCACTACTCCTGCCTCATTTACTGAGTGCAAGTTCCTGTTCATGCTAGTGTATTATTACTATACAGGATTTATATAGCGCCAACAGCTTACGCAGCGCTTTACAATATAAAAGTAGCGTGTAAATGCACGATATTGGTGGTTTTGCGCTCAGCCAGGAAATGCATCAAAAATGCACGTCTTGTACCTTCATTACTAATGGCACCCCAAATGCACCACGCGAGAGTCATGTTTTTTTTACGCGCATTAGATTGCACGGTAAAGCGGTAAAACCCGTGGTTAAAAAAATGCACAAAGCTCACAAGGATACACAAGCTTCTTGCTGATTACCGGCAAGTGTTTTTACATCGTGATCAGCTGTGATTTGACTCTCCCCACCCGGATCACAGAGCTCGCCGGGTGCGTGCCACAGCAGGCGCACGATCGACAGAAAGACGTCATATGATGTCATATGACCCAAGATGGCCACCAGGGTCACATGGGGCAGCATCATCCAATGGTATAGCTTCCCCACTGTGATTGGCTCTCTACCCCGATCTGTGATCAGTTGTGTCCTAATGACACAGCGTTCACAGAGTGTGCCGGAGGTGCATGATCACAGGAAGATGTCATATGATGTCATATGACCCAAGATGGCCACCAGGGTCACATGGGGCAGCATCATCCAATGGTATAGCTTCCCCACTGTGATTGGCTCTCTACCCTGATCTGTGATCAGCTGTGTCCTAATGACACAGCGTTCCCAGAGTGCGCCAGGGGCCACTGTGATTGGCTCTCTACCCCGATCTGTGATCAGTTGTGTCCTAATGACACAGCGTTCACAGAGTGCGCCAGGGGCGCACAATCATGGGAAGACGTCTTATGACCCAAGATGGCTACAAGGGTCACATGGGGCAGCATCATCCAATGGTATAGCTTCCCCACTGTGATTGGCTCTCTACCCCGATCTGTGATCAGTTTTGTCCTAATGACACCGTGTTCACAGAGTGCACCAGGGGCGCACAATCATGGGAAGACGTCATATGATCCAAGATGGCTACAAGGGTCACATGGGGCGGCATCATCCAATGGTATAGCTTCCCCACTGTGATTGGCTCTCTACCCTGATCTGTGATCAGCTGTGTCCTAATGACACAGCATTCACAGAGTGTGCCGGGAGCGCGCAATCACGGGAAGACGTCATATGGCGCCCTCCCAGAACTGGCTAACCACACTGTAGCCATCATTTTGCTATAGCGTGGTCTGCAAGTGGCTAAAAAGACTCTGCCTGACCCAAGATGGCCGCTAGAGTCACATGGGGCGGCATCATCCGATGGTATAGCTTCCCCGCTGTGATTGGCTCTCCACCCCAATCTGTGGTCAGCTGTGTCCAAAGGACACAGCGATCACAGAGAGTGCCGGGTGCGCACCGCAGCGAGCGAGCGATCACAGGAGGTAGTCATATGATGCCCTCCCAGAACTGGCCAACCACGCTGTAGCTGTCATTTTGTTATAGCGAGGCCGGCAAGTGGTTAAAAAGACTCTGCCTGACCCAAGATAGCCGCCGGAGTCACATGGGGTGGCATCATCCAATGGTAGAGCTTCCCCACTGTGATTGGTTCTCTACCCCGATCTGTAATAAGTTGTGTCCTAATGACACAGTGTTCGCAGAGTGCGTCAGGGGCGCACAATCATGGGAAGACGTCATATGACGTCATATGACCCAAGATGGCCATCAGGGTCACATGAGGCGGCATCATCCAATGGTATAGCTTCCCCACTGTGATTGGCTATCTACCCCGATCTGTGATCAGTTGTATCCTAAAAAAACATTGTTCGCAGAGTGCGTCAGGGGCGCACAATCATGGGAAGACGTCATATGACGTCATATGACCCAAGATGGCCATCAGGGTCACATGAGGCGGCATCATCCAATGGTATAGCTTCCCCACTGTGATTGGCTCTCTACCCCGATCTGTGATCAGTTTTGTCCTAATGACACCGTGTTCACAGAGTGCACCAGGGGCGCACAATCATGGGAAGACGTCATATGATCCAAGATGGCTACAAGGGTCACATGGGGCGGCATCATCCAATGGTATAGCTTCCCCACTGTGATTGGCTCTCTACCCTGATCTGTGATCAGCTGTGTCCTAATGACACAGCATTCACAGAGTGTGCCGGGAGCGCGCAATCACGGGAAGACGTCATATGGCGCCCTCCCAGAACTGGCTAACCACACTGTAGCCATCATTTTGCTATAGCGTGGTCTGCAAGTGGCTAAAAAGACTCTGCCTGACCCAAGATGGCCGCTAGAGTCACATGGGGCGGCATCATCCGATGGTATAGCTTCCCCGCTGTGATTGGCTCTCCACCCCAATCTGTGGTCAGCTGTGTCCAAAGGACACAGCGATCACAGAGAGTGCCGGGTGCGCACCGCAGCGAGCGAGCGATCACAGGAGGTAGTCATATGATGCCCTCCCAGAACTGGCCAACCACGCTGTAGCTGTCATTTTGTTATAGCGAGGCCGGCAAGTGGTTAAAAAGACTCTGCCTGACCCAAGATAGCCGCCGGAGTCACATGGGGTGGCATCATCCAATGGTAGAGCTTCCCCACTGTGATTGGTTCTCTACCCCGATCTGTAATAAGTTGTGTCCTAATGACACAGTGTTCGCAGAGTGCGTCAGGGGCGCACAATCATGGGAAGACGTCATATGACGTCATATGACCCAAGATGGCCATCAGGGTCACATGAGGCGGCATCATCCAATGGTATAGCTTCCCCACTGTGATTGGCTATCTACCCCGATCTGTGATCAGTTGTATCCTAAAAAAACATTGTTCACAGAGTGCGACTGGGGCGCACGATCACGGGAAGATGTCATATAATGTCATATGACCCAAGATGGTTACCAGGGTCACATGGGGCGGCATCATCCAATGGTATAGCTTCCCCACTGTGATTGGCTCTCTACCCCGATCTGTGATCAGCTGTGTCCTAATGACACAGCGTTCACAGAGTGCACCGGAGGCGCGCGATCACAGGAAGACGTCATATGGCGCCCTCCCAGAACTGGCTAACCACACTGTAGCCATCATTTTGCTGTAGCGTAGTCTGCAAGTGGCTAAAAAGACTCTGCTTGACCCAAGATGGCCGCTATAGTCACATGGGGTGGCATCATCCAATGGTATAGCTTCCCCGCTGTGATTGGCTCTCCACCCCAATCTGTGGTCAGCTGTGTCCAAAGGACACAGCGATCACAGAGAGTGCTGGGTGCGCACCGCAGCGAGCGAGCGATCACAGCAGGCAGTCATATGATGCCCTCCCAGAACTGTCCAACCGCGCTGTAGCGGTCATTTTATTTATAGCGAGGTCGACAAGTGGTTAAAAAGACTCTGCCTGACCCAAGATGTCCACCGGAGTCACATGGGGTGGCATCATCCAGTGGTATAGCTTCCCCGCTGTGATTGGCTCTCTACCCAGATCTGTGATCCTAATGACACAGCGTTCACAGAGTGCGCTGGGGGCGCACAGTCATGGGAAGACGTCATATGATGTCATATGACCCAAGATGGCCACCAGGGTCACTTGGAGCGGCATCAACCAATGGTATAGCTTCCCCACTGTGATTGGCTCTCTATCCCGATCTGTGAGCAGTTATGCCCTAATGACACCGGGTTCACAGAGTGCGCCGGAGGCGCATGATCACAGGAAGAGGTCATATATCCCAAGATGGCCACCAGGGTCATGGGGGGCAGCATCATCCAATGGTATAGCTTCCCCACTGTGATTGGCTCTCTACCCTGATCTGTGATCAGCTGTGTCCTAATGACACAGCGTTCCCAGAGTGCGCCAGGGGCCACTGTGATTGGCTCTCTACCCCGATCTGTGATCAGTTGTGTCCTAATGACACAGCGTTCACAGAGTGCGCCGGAGGCGCACAATCATGGGAAGACGTCATATGACCCAAGATGGCTACAAGGGTCACATGGGGCGGCAACATGCAGTGGTATAGCTTCCCCACTGTGATTGGCTCTCTACCCTGATCTGTGATCAGCTGTGTCCTAATGACACAGCATTCACAGAGTGTGCCGGGGGCGCGCAATCACGGGAAGACGTCATATGGCGCCCTCCCAGAACTGGCTAACCACACTGTAGCCATCATTTTGCTATAGCGTGGTCTGCAAGTGGCTAAAAAGACTCTGCCTGACCCAAGATGGCCGCTAGAGTCACATGGGGCGGCATTATCCGATGGTATAGCTTCCCCACTGTGATTGGCTCTCCACCCCAATCTGTGGTCAGCTGTGTCCAAAGGACACAGCGATCACAGAGAGTGCCGGGTGCGCACCGCAGCGAGCGAGCGATCACAGGAGGTAGTCATATGATGCCCTCCCAGAACTGGCCAACACGCTGTAGCTGTCATTTTGTTATAGCGAGGCCGGCAAGTCGTTAAAAAGACTCTGCCTGACCCAAGATGGCCACCGGAGTCACATGGGGTGGCATCATCCAATGGTATAGCTTCCCTACTGTGATTGGTTCTCTACCCCGATCTGTGATCAGTTGTGTCCTAATGACACAGTGTTCGCAGAGTGCGACAGGGGCGCACAATCATGGGAAGACGTCATATGACGTCATATGACCCAAGATGGCCATCAGGGTCACATGAGGCGGCATCATCCAATGGTATAGCTTCCCCACTGTGATTGGCTATCTACCCCGATCTGTGATCAGTTGTGTCCTAATAAAACATTGTTCACAGAGTGCGCCTGGGGCGCACGATCACGGGAAGATGTCATATAATGTCATATTACCCAAGATGGTTATCAGGGTCACATGGGGCGGCATCATCCAATGGTATAGCATCCCCATTGTGATTGGCTCTCTACCCCGATCTGTGATCAGCTGTGTCCTAATGACACAGCGTTCACAGAGTGCACCGGAGGCGCGCGATCACAGGAAGATGTCATATGGCGCCCTCCCAGAACTGGCTAACCACACTGTAGCCATCATTTTGCTGTAGCGTGGTCTGCAAGTGGCTAAAAAGACTCTGCTTGACCCAAGATGGCCGCTAGAGTCACATGGGGCGGCATCATCCAATGGTATAGCTTCCCCTCTGTGATTGGCTCTCCACCCCAATCTGTGTCAGCTGTGTCCAAAGGACATAGCGATCACAGAGAGTGCTGGGTGCGTACCGCAGCGAGCGAGCGATCACAGGGGGCAGTCATATGATGCCCTCCCAGAACTGGCCAACCGCGCTGTAGTGGTCATTTTTTTTGTAGCGAGGTCGGCAAGTGGTTAAAAAGACTCTGCCTGACCCAAGATGTCCACCGGAGTCACATGGGGTGGCATCATCCAGTGGTATAGCTTCCCCGCTGTGATTGGCTCTCTACCCAGATCTGTGATCCTAAGGACACAGCGTTCACAGAGAGTGGCGGATGAACACTGCAGCGGGCGTGCAATCACAGGAGGAAATCATGTGACACCCTCCCAGAACTATCCGACCATGCTGTAGCCATCATTTTGCTATAGCACAGTCGGCAAGTGGTTAAAACGACTCTGCCTAACCCAAGATGGTCGCCAGAGTCACATGGGATGGCAGCATCCAATGGTATAGCTTCCCCAGTGACCCAGGAAACCATAGAGGAACTCCTGACTATCTCACAAACTGCAGTGCAACTGTAGGGGAGCGCCACCTGCAGTGGAGAAAGTACACTGCACCTGCCTACATGTGTACAACCCCTCCTGGCAGCTTAATGGGGTGGTTGGGAGGACCTGGTGGAGTATAAATGGTTCCTCTGCATTGTGTAGCCTTCTCTGGCTTGTCTTGGACTACATTGTCTGACCAGGAGCAAAAAAAGTACACAAAAAGGTATTTACTATTTTTTATCTGTTGATCAATGCAACAAGGAAGATGTCTACAACTGATGCAATGCCCTTTCATTTTTAACTGAAAACTGCTTATCTTTTTATTCTCCTTGATGGCTTGACCTGGAGGACATTCTATTTTACTAGCGTGTCGTAAATCAAGATGTAGCAATAGACATCTCTGGGAAGGTCCTGGGACACACACCATTAGGCGTCTTCTCAAAGGATCAATACTAAACAGTTTACTGTGCAAATCATCCAAGGCGATAAAGTCTGGCTTAGGGAGCATGAAGTGAAACAGCATTGATACAAGCGCCATGCCAGCCTTCTGTGCTGGGCGGAAGCCTGGGCTGTGATGGGCTAAACCACATATGACAGGTTCTCTTTAAAGCAAGCCTGTGCTTTGCCCCAAATGATTAGGGCTGATTTAAATGTACATGTTGTGTTGATGCATTGCAGTGGCATTCATTGTGAATGGCGATTGGCCATAATGTGTAGCGGTAAAAGGTTGTGATATTGCAGATTTTATATAACGTGTGTTAATGAAGTGCATGAAGGTAATTGGCACCAAGCCCAACTTACATCAGTGACCTCATCAGAGCGCCCCCCTACATCAGTCACCCCATCAGAGTACCTCTTACATCAGTGTCCCCATCAGTGTCCCCATCAGAGTACCCCCTTACATCAATGACCTCATCAGAGCGCCCCCCTACATCAGTCACCCCATCAGAGTACCTCTTACATCAGTGTCCCCATCAGAGCGCCCCCTTACATCAGTGACCTCATCAGAGCGCCCCCTTACATCAATGACCTCATCAGAGTACCCCCTACATCAGTGTCCCCATCAGTGTCCCCATCAGAGTACCCCCCTACATCAGTGTCCCCATCAGAGCGCCCCCTTACATCAGTGACCTCATCAGAGTACCCCCTACATCAGTGTCCCCATCAGAGCGCCCCCTTACATCAATGACCTCATCAGAGCGCCCCCTTACATCAGTGACCTCATCAGAGTACCCCCTACATCAGTGTCCCCATCAGTGTCCCCATCAGAGTACCCCCCTACATCAGTGTCCCCATCAGAGTGCCCCCTTACATCAATGACCTCATCAGAGTACCCCCTACATCAGTGTCCCCATCAGTGTCCCTATCAGAGTACCCCCTTACATCAGTGTCCCCATCAGAGTACCCCCTTACATCAGTGTCCCCATCAGAGTACTCCCTTACATCAGTGACCCCATCAGAGTGCCACCTTACATCAGTGTCCCCATCAGAGTACCACCTTACATCAGTGACCCCATCAGAGTACTCCCTTACATCAGTGACCCCATCAGAGTGCCCCCTTACATCAGTGACCCCATCAGAGTACTCCCTTACATCAATGTCCCCATCAGAGTTACCCCATACATCAGTGACCCTATCAGAGTACTCCCTTATATCAATGTCCCCATTAGTATCCTGCTTTACATCAGTGTCCCCATCAGAGTCCCCCCTTACATCAGTGACTCCATCAGAGTGCCCCCCTTACATCAGTGACTCCATCAGAGTGCCCCCCTTACATCAGTGACTCCATCAGAGTGCCCCCCTTACATCAGTGACTCCATCAGAGTGCCCCCCTTACATCAGTGACTCCTTCAGAGTGCCCCCCTTACATCAGTGACTCCATCAGAGTGCCCCCCTTACATCAGTGTCCCCATCAGAGTGCCCCCCTTACATCAGTGTCCCCATCAGAGTGCCCCCCTTACATCAGTGTCCCCATCAGAGTGCCCCCCTTACATCAGTGTCCCCATCAGAGTGCCCCCCTTTACATCAGTGTCCCCATCAGAGTGCCCCCCTTACATCAGTGTCCCCATCAGAGTGCCCCCCTTACATCAGTCACCCCATCAGAGTGCCCCCCTTACATCAGTCACCCCATCAGAGTGCCCCCCTACATCAGTCACCCCATCAGAGTGCCCCCCTACATCAGTCACCCCATCAGAGTGCCCCCCTACATCAGTCACCCCATCAGAGTGCCCCCCTACATCAGTCACCCCATCAGAGTGCCCCCCTACATCAGTCACCCCATCAGAGTGCCCCCCTACATCAGTCACCCCATCAGAGTGCCCCCCTACATCAGTCACCCCATCAGAGTGCCCCCCTACATCAGTCACCCCATCAGAGTGCCCCCCTACATCAGTGACCCCATCAGAGCGCCCACTTACATCAGTGACCTCATCAGAGTACTCCCTTACATCAATGTCCCCATCAGTATCCTGCTTTACATCAGTGACCCCATCAGAGTCCCCCCTTACATCAGTGACCCCAGCAGAGTGCCCCCCTTACATCAGTGACCCCAGCAGAGTGCCCCCCTTACATCAGTGACCCCAGCAGAGTGCCCCCCTTACATCAGTGACCCCAGCAGAGTGCCCCCCTTACATCAGTGACCCCAGCAGAGTGCCCCCCTTACATCAGTGACTCCATCAGAGTGCCCCCCTTACATCAGTGACTCCATCAGAGTGCCCCCCTTACATCAGTGTCCCCATCAGAGTGCCCCCTTACATCAGTGTCCCCATCAGAGTGCCCCCCTTACATCAGTGTCCCCATCAGAGTGCCCCCCTTACATCAGTGTCCCCATCAGAGTGCCCCCCTTACATCAGTGTCCCCATCAGAGTGCCCCCCTTACATCAGTGTCCCCATCAGAGTGCCCCCCTTACATCAGTGTCCCCATCAGAGTGCCCCCCTTACATCAGTGTCCCCATCAGAGTGCCCCCCCTTACATCAGTGTCCCCATCAGAGTGCCCCCCTTACATCAGTGACCTCATCATAGCGCCCACTTACATCAGTGACCTCATCAGAGTACTCCCTTACATCAATGTCCCCATCAGTATCCTGCTTTACATCAGTGACCCCATCAGAGTCCCCCCTTACATCAGTGACCCCAGCAGAGTGCCCCCCTTACATCAGTGACCCCAGCAGAGTGCCCCCCTTACATCAGTGACCCCAGCAGAGTGCCCCCCTTACATCAGTGACCCCAGCAGAGTGCCCCCCTTACATCAGTGACCCCAGCAGAGTGCCCCCCTTACATCAGTGACCCCAGCAGAGTGCCCCCCTTACATCAGTGACCCCAGCAGAGTGCCCCCCTTACATCAGTGACCCCAGCAGAGTGCCCCCCTTACATCAGTGACCCCAGCAGAGTGCCCCCCTTACATCAGTGACCCCATCAGAAGTCCCCCCTTAGCTCAGTGACCCCATCAGAGTCCCCCCTTAGCTCAGTGACCCCATCAGAGTCCCCCCTTAGCTCAGTGACCCCATCAGAGTCCCCCCTTAGCTCAGTGACCCCATCAGAGTCCCCCCCTTAGCTCAGTGACCCCATCAGAGTCCCCCCCTTAGCTCAGTGACCCCATCAGAGTCCCCCCCTTAGCTCAGTGACCCCATCAGAGTCCCCCCCTTAGCTCAGTGACCCCATCAGAGTCCCCCCCTTAGCTCAGTGACCCCATCAGAGTCCCCCCCTTAGCTCAGTGACCCCATCAGAGTCCCCCCCTTAGCTCAGTGACCCCATCAGAGTCCCCCCCTTTAGCTCAGTGACCCCATCAGAGTCCCCCCCTTAGCTCAGTGACCCCATCAGAGTCCCCCCCTTAGCTCAGTGACCCCATCAGAGTCCCCCCCTTAGCTCAGTGACCCCATCAGAGTCCCCCCCTTAGCTCAGTGACCCCATCAGAGTCCCCCCCTTAGCTCAGTGACCCCATCAGAGTCCCCCCCTTAGCTCAGTGACCCCATCAGAGTCCCCCCCTTAGCTCAGTGACCCCATCAGAGTCCCCCCCTTAGCTCAGTGACCCCATCAGAGTCCCCCCCTTAGCTCAGTGACCCCATCAGAGTCCCCCCCTTAGCTCAGTGACCCCATCAGAGTCCCCCCCTTAGCTCAGTGACCCCATCAGAGTCCCCCCCTTAGCTCAGTGACCCCATCAGAGTCCCCCCCTTAGCTCAGTGACCCCATCAGAGTCCCCCCCTTAGCTCAGTGACCCCATCAGAGTCCCCCCCTTAGCTCAGTGACCCCATCAGAGTCCCCCCCTTAGCTCAGTGACCCCATCAGAGTCCAGCTCAGTGACCCCATCAGATCAGAGTCCCCCCCTTAGCTCAGTGACCCCATCAGAGTCCCCCCCTTAGCTCAGTGACCCCATCAGAGTCCCCCCCTTAGCTCAGTGACCCCATCAGAGTCCCCCCCTTAGCTCAGTGACCCCATCAGAGTCCCCCCCTTAGCTCAGTGACCCCATCAGAGTCCCCCCCTTAGCTCAGTGACCCCATCAGAGTCCCCCCCTTAGCTCAGTGACCCCATCAGAGTCCCCCCCTTAGCTCAGTGACCCCATCAGAGTCCCCCCCTTAGCTCAGTGACCCCATCAGAGTCCCCCCCTTAGCTCAGTGACCCCATCAGAGTCCCCCCCTTAGCTCAGTGACCCCATCAGAGTCCCCCCCTTAGCTCAGTGACCCCATCAGAGTCCCCCCCTTAGCTCAGTGACCCCATCAGAGTCCCCCCCTTAGCTCAGTGACCCCATCAGAGTCCCCCCCTTAGCTCAGTGACCCCATCAGAGTCCCCCCCTTAGCTCAGTGACCCCATCAGAGTCCCCCCCTTAGCTCAGTGACCCCATCAGAGTCCCCCCCTTAGCTCAGTGACCCCATCAGAGTCCCCCCCTTAGCTCAGTGACCCCATCAGAGTCCCCCCCTTAGCTCAGTGACCCCATCAGAGTCCCCCCCTTAGCTCAGTGACCCCATCAGAGTCCCCCCCTTAGCTCAGTGACCCCATCAGAGTCCCCCCCTTAGCTCAGTGACCCCATCAGAGTCCCCCCCTTAGCTCAGTGACCCCATCAGAGTCCCCCCCTTAGCTCAGTGACCCCATCAGAGTCCCCCCCTTAGCTCAGTGACCCCATCAGAGTCCCCCCCTTAGCTCAGTGACCCCATCAGAGTCCCCCCCTTAGCTCAGTGACCCCATCAGAGTCCCCCCCTTAGCTCAGTGACCCCATCAGAGTCCCCCCCTTAGCTCAGTGACCCCATCAGAGTCCCCCCCTTAGCTCAGTGACCCATCAGAGTCCCCCCCTTAGCTCAGTGACCCCATCAGAGTCCCCCCCTTAGCTCAGTGACCCCATCAGAGTCCCCCCCTTAGCTCAGTGACCCCATCAGAGTCCCCCCCTTAGCTCAGTGACCCCATCAGAGTCCCCCCCTTAGCTCAGTGACCCCATCAGAGTCCCCCCCTTAGCTCAGTGACCCCATCAGAGTCCCCCCCTTAGCTCAGTGACCCCATCAGAGTCCCCCCCTTAGCTCAGTGACCCCATCAGAGTCCCCCCCTTAGCTCAGTGACCCCATCAGAGTCCCCCCCTTAGCTCAGTGACCCCATCAGAGTCCCCCCCTTAGCTCAGTGACCCCATCAGAGTCCCCCCCTTAGCTCAGTGACCCCATCAGAGTCCCCCCCTTAGCTCAGTGACCCCATCAGAGTCCCCCCCTTAGCTCAGTGACCCCATCAGAGTCCCCCCCTTAGCTCAGTGACCCCATCAGAGTCCCCCCCTTAGCTCAGTGACCCCATCAGAGTCCCCCCCTTAGCTCAGTGACCCCATCAGAGTCCCCCCCTTAGCTCAGTGACCCCATCAGAGTCCCCCCCTTAGCTCAGTGACCCCATCAGAGTCCCCCCCTTAGCTCAGTGACCCCATCAGAGTCCCCCCCTTAGCTCAGTGACCCCATCAGAGTCCCCCCCTTAGCTCAGTGACCCCATCAGAGTCCCCCCCTTAGCTCAGTGACCCCATCAGAGTCCCCCCCTTAGCTCAGTGACCCCATCAGAGTCCCCCCCTTAGCTCAGTGACCCCATCAGAGTCCCCCCCTTAGCTCAGTGACCCCATCAGAGTCCCCCCCTTAGCTCAGTGACCCCATCAGAGTCCCCCCCTTAGCTCAGTGACCCCATCAGAGTCCCCCCCTTAGCTCAGTGACCCCATCAGAGTCCCCCCCTTAGCTCAGTGACCCCATCAGAGTCCCCCCCTTAGCTCAGTGACCCCATCAGAGTCCCCCCCTTAGCTCAGTGACCCCATCAGAGTCCCCCCCTTAGCTCAGTGACCCCATCAGAGTCCCCCCCTTAGCTCAGTGACCCCATCAGAGTCCCCCCCTTAGCTCAGTGACCCCATCAGAGTCCCCCCCTTAGCTCAGTGACCCCATCAGAGTCCCCCCCTTAGCTCAGTGACCCCATCAGAGTCCCCCCCTTAGCTCAGTGACCCCATCAGAGTCCCCCCCCTTAGCTCAGTGACCCCATCAGAGTCCCCCCCCTTAGCTCAGTGACCCCATCAGAGTCCCCCCCCTTAGCTCAGTGACCCCATCAGAGTCCCCCCCCTTAGCTCAGTGACCCCATCAGAGTCCCCCCCTTAGCTCAGTGACCCCATCAGAGTCCCCCCCTTAGCTCAGTGACCCCATCAGAGTCCCCCCCTTAGCTCAGTGACCCCATCAGAGTCCCCCCCTTAGCTCAGTGACCCCATCAGAGTCCCCCCCTTAGCTCAGTGACCCCATCAGAGTCCCCCCCCTTAGCTCAGTGACCCCATCAGAGTCCCCCCCCTTAGCTCAGTGACCCCATCAGAGTCCCCCCCTTAGCTCAGTGACCCCATCAGAGTCCCCCCCCTTAGCTCAGTGACCCCATCAGAGTCCCCCCCCTTAGCTCAGTGACCCCATCAGAGTCCCCCCCCTTAGCTCAGTGACCCCATCAGAGTCCCCCCCCTTAGCTCAGTGACCCCATCAGAGTCCCCCCCCTTAGCTCAGTGACCCCATCAGAGTCCCCCCCCTTAGCTCAGTGACCCCATCAGAGTCCCCCCCCTTAGCTCAGTGACCCCATCAGAGTCCCCCCCCTTAGCTCAGTGACCCCATCAGAGTCCCCCCCCTTAGCTCAGTGACCCCATCAGAGTCCCCCCCTTAGCTCAGTGACCCCATCAGAGTCCCCCCCTTAGCTCAGTGACCCCATCAGAGTCCCCCCCTTAGCTCAGTGACCCCATCAGAGTCCCCCCCCTTAGCTCAGTGACCCCATCAGAGTCCCCCCCCTTAGCTCAGTGACCCCATCAGAGTCCCCCCCCTTAGCTCAGTGACCCCATCAGAGTCCCCCCCCTTAGCTCAGTGACCCCATCAGAGTCCCCCCCTTAGCTCAGTGACCCCATCAGAGTCCCCCCCCTTAGCTCAGTGACCCCATCAGAGTCCCCCCCCTTAGCTCAGTGACCCCATCAGAGTCCCCCCCCTTAGCTCAGTGACCCCATCAGAGTCCCCCCCCTTAGCTCAGTGACCCCATCAGAGTCCCCCCCTTAGCTCAGTGACCCCATCAGAGTCCCCCCCCTTAGCTCAGTGACCCCATCAGAGTCCCCCCCCTTAGCTCAGTGACCCCATCAGAGTCCCCCCCCTTAGCTCAGTGACCCCATCAGAGTCCCCCCCCTTAGCTCAGTGACCCCATCAGAGTCCCCCCCCTTAGCTCAGTGACCCCATCAGAGTCCCCCCCCTTAGCTCAGTGACCCCATCAGAGTCCCCCCCCTTAGCTCAGTGACCCCATCAGAGTCCCCCCCCTTAGCTCAGTGACCCCATCAGAGTCCCCCCCCTTAGCTCAGTGACCCCATCAGAGTCCCCCCCCTTAGCTCAGTGACCCCATCAGAGTCCCCCCCCTTAGCTCAGTGACCCCATCAGAGTCCCCCCCCTTAGCTCAGTGACCCCATCAGAGTCCCCCCCCTTAGCTCAGTGACCCCATCAGAGTCCCCCCCCTTAGCTCAGTGACCCCTCACCTTAGCTCAGTGACCCCATCAGAGTCCCCCCCCTTAGCTCAGTGACCCCATCAGAGTCCCCCCCCTTAGCTCAGTGACCCCATCAGAGTCCCCCCCCTTAGCTCAGTGACCCCATCAGAGTCCCCCCCCTTTAGCTCAGTACCCCATCAGAGTCCCCCCCCTTAGCTCAGTGACCCCATCAGAGTCCCCCCCCTTAGCTCAGTGACCCCATCAAGTCCCCCCCTTAGCTCAGTACTCCCCTCCTCGC
>JBBDGP010003913.1:0-159825 GCA_037952835.1 Lithobates septentrionalis | reverse complement strand
CAGGGCGTCTGTCAGCACCACACAGGCCTGCTCAGAATACAGCGGACAGGAACAGGGATCCATTAGGGAATACACACAGGAAAGGGATGCCCCCTGCAGCAGTTCCCTTATTACACGGGGGTCCCATGAAGACTGTCAGGTCATGAAAGGTGGCTCGCCATTGCTGACCTTCTTCTGTAATTTGTCTGATTTCTGAGTCACTGACCGAGAATAAGCATGCGGCAGGTGAAGGCAGAGATTCCCATATACATACATGGGCAGGTCAGAGAATCAGCATGGCAGCCAGGCAGATGACATTTTCAGGAGGAGGTCAGGGATGTATGGGATGGATGGATGGGATGGATGGGATGGATGTATGGGATGGGATGGATGTATGGGATGGATGTATGGGATGTATGGGATGGGATGTATGGGATGGGATGTGATGGATGGATGGATGGATGGATGGATGGGATGGGATGTATGGGATGGATGTATGGGATATATGGGATGGATGGATGGATGGATGGATGGATGGATGGGATGGGATGTATGGGATGGATGTATGGGATATATGGGATGGATGGATGGATGGGATGGATGTGATGGGATGGGATGTATGGGATGGATGTATGGGATGGATGGATGAGATGGGATGTATGAGATGGATGGGATGGGATGGATGGGATGGATGGATGTATGGGATGTATGGGATGGATGAATGAGATGGATGAATGGGATGGATGTATGGGATGTATGGGATGGATGAGATGGATGTATGGGATGGATGTATGAGATGTATGGGATGGGATGGATGGGATGGATGTATGGGATGGGATGGATGAGATGTATGGGATGGGATGTATGGGATGATGGGATGGGATGTATGGGATGTATGGGATGGATGAGATGGATGCATGGGATGGATGTATGGGATGTATGGGATGGATGTATGGGATGGGATGGATGGGATGGATGAGATGTATGGGATGGATGGGATGGGATGTATGGGATGGATGTATGGGATGGGATGGATGGGATGAGGTGTATGGGATGGATAAATGAGATGGATGAATGGGATGGATGTATGAGATGTATGGGATGGGATGGATTGGATGTATGGGATGTATGGGATGGGATGGATGGGATGGATGTATGGGATGGGATGTATGGGATGGGATGGATATATGGGATGGGATGGATGGGATGGATGTATAGGATGGATGGATGTATGGGATGGGATGGATGGGATGGATGTATGGGATGGATGGGATGGATGTATGGAATGGATGGATGTATGGGATGTATGGGATGGGATGGATGGGATGGATGTATGGGATGGGATGTATGGGATGGATGGATGTATGGGATGGGATGGATGGGATGGATGTATAGGATGGATGGATGTATGGGATGGGATGGATGGGATGGGATGAATGGGATGGCTGTATGAGATGGGATGGATGGGATATATGGGATGGATGGGATGTATGTATGGGATGTATGGGATGGGATGTATGGGATGGGATGTATGGGATGGGATGGATAGATGTATGGGATGGATGTATGAGATGGGATGGATGGGATATATGGGATGGATGGGATGTATGTATGGGATGTATGGGATGGGATGTATGTGATGGGATGGATGGGATGTATGGAATGGGATGTATGGGATGGATGGAATGTATGGGATGGATGGGATGGATGGGATGGATGTATGGGATATATGGGATGGATGGATGGGATGGGATGGAAAGGGATGGATGTATAGGATGGATGGATGTATGGGATGGAATGGATGGGATGGATGTATGAGATGTATGGGATGGGATGGATGGGATGGATGTATGAGATGTATGGGATGGGATGTATGGGATGGGAAGGGATGGATGTATGGGATGGGGTGGGATGAATGTATGGGATGGATGGGAGGGCTGGATGGGATGTATGGAATGGAAGTATGGGATGGGATGTATGGATGGGATGGATGGAATGTACTGGGGATGGATGGATGTATGGGATGGATGGGATGGGATGGATACATGGGATGGATGGATGGATGGATGGATGAATGGGATGGGGTGTATGGAATGGATGAGATGGATGTATGGGATGGATGTATGGGATGGGATGGATGGGATGGATGGGATGGGATAGATGGGATGTATGGGATGAATGGGATGGGTGGATGGATGGATGGGTGGATGGGATGGGGTGTATGGAATGGATGAGATGGATGTATGGGATGGATGTATGGGATGGGATGGATGGGATGGATGGGATGGGATAGATGGGATGTATGGGATGAATGGGATGGGTGGATGGATGGATGGGTGGATGGGATGTATGAGACGGGTGGATGGATGGATGGGTGGATGGGATGTATGGGATGGGTGGATGGGATGGGATGGATGAATGGGATGGATGGATGGGATGGATGGGATGGCTGGATGGGATGGATGGGATGAATGGATGGGATGTAAAGCTTATGTATTTGGTTGGATTAGGAACGGTTGAAGCAATCCGGTCTTCATATGAAAAGACACACATCAGTAAGAGAAGAGTGAGAATACTGAGACCCAAAACCCTCTTTCACACTGCGTTGTGGTGACCCACTCCTTAGACGGGTCACGGTGACCTCTTGTAGGTGCTTTCCTTGGAGAAGCGATGTAGGGGCCTGGAAGGGTGTCCCAGTGGACAGAAGAGGAACACTAGTCTGGGGGGGGGGGGGTGTCGGCAGGTCTTCGGGGGCTTGGTACAGATCCACATAATGTACTGGCATGCCCGGGCTAGATCAGAGAGTCTTGGTTCTGGCAGGGCAGCGTCCTGATAGTGACCAGGCTGCCCACAGCCAAAACAATGGCTTTCCAAGGTGGGTCTTGCGGTCCAGTGTGGGGGATCGGGTGGTGTGGTAGCGGGACCCGAGGGGTTGGTGCTGCCTGGGGGGTTCATTATATGATGAGTAGGTATGTAGGGCTCAGAGGTGGAGTTGGACACCCTGGGAACTCGGGTTTCCTCGGCGGGGAGCTTCCGCCATTGTGTTTTGATCAAGAGGGCCTCATCTGCTAAGGCTGCAGCTTCCTCTAGGGGGCAGGTTTTCGCTCTCGCACCCACTGTCAGAGCCCAGGGGGGCACTTGAAAAAGAATTGTTCCTTCAGGATAGAATGTTTGATCCCCTCAAGGGAGGTGGCCTGGGGTATCAGGGTAAAGGGGGCGCCATACAAATGCCCCCCCCCCCCCACACTTTTCACATATTTATTTGTATCATTTATCGTTTTCCTTCCACTTCACAATTATGTCACACTTTGTGTTGGTCTATCACATAAAATCCCAATAAAATACATTTATGTTTTTGGTTGTAACATGACAAGATGTGGGAAACTTCAAGGGGTATGAATACTTTTTCCAGGCACTGTAAATCTTTCACCAATGTGCGGGAGTCGTCTTCCCTTCCTGAACATCAGCAGATTATGGAAGCTTTAAATAACTGATGGATTAGGTGGATGTAACTCAACCTCTGTGTTTATGTGCCGCCTATGGGGGAGACATAGAAATCCGGCTAATAGACAGACAGAAGGAGGATTTATTATGTCACGTTTGGTTAACCAGTTACTGACCCGTCGCTGCAGTTGTACTGCGGCAAGTTGGCTCGGCTGCGTAAATCGATGTACTGGCAATTGCAGGCGCGTGTCTACCGCCGGAGGAGCACGCCTGCCGCGTGCCACGGGAGCTCGCCCAATCGCAGGACGGAGAGGCAGAGCGGGTATCTGCCTTCGTAAACAAGGCGAATCCCCATTCTCTCAGGGGAGGCGAGAGAGACGAGCTGTTCCCAGTGATCAGGAACAGCGATCTCTCTCTGTACTCCCAGTGATCAGGAACAGCGATCTCTCTCTGTACTCCCAGTGATCAGGAACAGCGATCTCTCTCTGTACTCCCAGTGATCAGGAACAACGATCTCTCTCTGTACTCCCAGTGATCAGGAACAGCGATCTCTCTCTGTACTCCCAGTGATCAGGAACAGCGATCTCTCTCTGTACTCCCAGTGATCAGGAACAGCGATCTCTCTCTGTACTCCCAGTGATCAGGAACAGCGATCTCTCTCTGTACTCCCAGTGATCAGGAACAGCGATCTCTCTCTGTACTCCCAGTGATCAGGAACAGCGATCTCTCTCTGTACTCCCAGTGATCAGGAACAGCGATCTCTCTCTGTACTCCCAGTGATCAGGAACAGCGATCTCTCTCTGTACTCCCAGTGATCAGGAACAGCGATCTCTCTCTGTACTCCCAGTGATCAGGAACAGCGATCTCTCTCTGTACTCCCAGTGATCAGGAACAACGATCTCTCTCTGTACTCCCAGTGATCAGGAACAGCGATCTCTCTCTGTACTCCCAGTGATCAGGAACAGCGATCTCTCTCTGTACTCCCAGTGATCAGGAACAGCGATCTCTCTCTGTACTCCCAGTGATCAGGAACAGCGATCTCTCTCTGTACTCCCAGTGATCAGGAACAGCGATCTCTCTCTGTACTCCCAGTGATCAGGAACAGCGATCTCTCTCTGTACTCCCAGTGATCAGGAACAGCGATCTCTCTCTGTACTCCCAGTGATCAGGAACAGCGATCTCTCTCTGTACTCCCAGTGATCAGGAACAGCGATCTCTCTCTGTACTCCCAGTGATCAGGAACAGCGATCTCTCTCTGTACTCCCAGTGATCAGGAACAGCGATCTCTCTCTGTACTCCCAGTGATCAGGAACAACGATCTCTCTCTACTCCCAGTGATCAGGAACAGCGATCTCTCTCTACTCCCAGTGATCAGGAACAGCGATCTCTCCCTGTACTCCCAGTGATCAGGAACAGCGATCTCTCTCTCTACTCCCAGTGATCAGGAACAGCGATCTCTCTCTGTACTCCCAGTGATCAGGAACAGCGATCTCTCTCTGTACTCCCAGTGATCAGGAACAGCGATCTCTCTCTGTACTCCCAGTGATCAGGAACAGCGATCTCTCTCTGTACTCCCAGTGATCAGGAACAGCGATCTCTCTCTGTACTCCCAGTGATCAGGAACAGCGATCTCTCTCTGTACTCCCAGTGATCAGGAACAGCGATCTCTCTCTGTACTCCCAGTGATCAGGAACAGCGATCTCTCTCTACTCCCAGTGATCAGGAACAGCGATCTCTCTCTACTCCCAGTGATCAGGAACAGCGATCTCTCTCTGTACTCCCAGTGATCAGGAACAGCGATCTCTCTCTCTACTCCCAGTGATCAGGAACAGCGATCTCTCTCTCTACTCCCAGTGATCAGGAACAGCGATCTCTCTCTGTACTCCCAGTGATCAGGAACAGCGATCTCTCTCTGTACTCCCAGTGATCAGGAACAGCGATCTCTCTCTACTCCCAGTGATCAGGAACAGCGATCTCTCTCTGTACTCCCAGTGATCAGGAACAGCGATCTCTCTCTACTCCCAGTGATCAGGAACAGCGATCTCTCTCTACTCCCAGTGATCAGGAACAGCGATCTCTCTCTACTCCCAGTGATCAGGAACGGCGATCTCTCTCTGTACTCCCAGTGATCAGGAACAGCGATCTCTCTCTACTCCCAGTGATCAGGAACAGCGATCTCTCTCTACTCCCAGTGATCAGGAACAGCGATCTCTCTCTGTACTCCCAGTGATCAGGAACAGCGATCTCTCTCTGTACTCCCAGTGATCAGGAACAGCGATCTCTCTCTACTCCCAGTGATCAGGAACAGCGATCTCTCTCTGTACTCCCAGTGATCAGGAACAGCGATCTCTCTCTACTCCCAGTGATCAGGAACAGCGATCTCTCTCTACTCCCAGTGATCAGGAACAGCGATCTCTCTCTGTACTCCCAGTGATCAGGAACAGCGATCTCTCTCTGTACTCCCAGTGATCAGGAACAGCGATCTCTCTCTACTCCCAGTGATCAGGAACAGCGATCTCTCTCTGTACTCCCAGTGATCAGGAACAACGATCTCTCTCTGTACTCCCAGTGATCAGGAACAGCGATCTCTCTCTGTACTCCCAGTGATCAGGAACAGCGATCTCTCTCTGTACTCCCAGTGATCAGGAACAGCGATCTCTCTCTGTACTCCCAGTGATCAGGAACAGCGATCTCTCTCTGTACTCCCAGTGATCAGGAACAGCGATCTCTCTCTGTACTCCCAGTGATCAGGAACAGCGATCTCTCTCTGTACTCCCAGTGATCAGGAACAGCGATCTCTCTCTGTACTCCCAGTGATCAGGAATAGCGATCTCTCTCTGTACTCCCAGTGATCAGGAACAGCGATCTCTCTCTGTACTCCCAGTGATCAGGAACAGCGATCTCTCTCTTTACTCCCAGTGATCAGGAACAGCGATCTCTCTCTGTACTCCCAGTGATCAGGAACAGCGATCTCTCTCTGTACTCCCAGTGATCAGGAACAGCGATCTCTCTCTGTACTCCCAGTGATCAGGAACAGCGATCTCTCTCTGTACTCCCAGTGATCAGGAACAGCGATCTCTCTCTACTCCCAGTGATCAGGAACAGCGATCTCTCTCTACTCCCAGTGATCAGGAACAGCGATCTCTCTCTGTACTCCCAGTGATCAGGAACAGCGATCTCTCTCTGTACTCCCAGTGATCAGGAACAGCGATCTCTCTCTCTACTCCCAGTGATCAGGAACAGCGATCTCTCTCTGTACTCCCAGTGATCAGGAACAGCGATCTCTCTCTGTACTCCCAGTGATCAGGAACAGCGATCTCTCTCTGTACTCCCAGTGATCAGGAACAGCGATCTCTCTCTACTCCCAGTGATCAGGAACAGCGATCTCTCTCTACTCCCAGTGATCAGGAACAGCGATCTCTCTCTACTCCCAGTGATCAGGAACAGCGATCTCTCTCTGTACTCCCAGTGATCAGGAACAGCGATCTCTCTCTACTCCCAGTGATCAGGAACAGCGATCTTTCTCTACTCCCAGTGATCAGGAACAGCGATCTCTCTCTACTCCCAGTGATCAGGAACGGCGATCTCTCTCTGTACTCCCAGTGATCAGGAACAGCGATCTCTCTCTACTCCCAGTGATCAGGAACAGCGATCTCTCTCTACTCCCAGTGATCAGGAACAGCGATCTCTCTCTGTACTCCCAGTGATCAGGAACAGCGATCTCTCTCTACTCCCAGTGATCAGGAACAGCGATCTCTCTCTGTACTCCCAGTGATCAGGAACAGCGATCTCTCTCTACTCCCAGTGATCAGGAACAGCGATCTCTCTCTACTCCCAGTGATCAGGAACAGCGATCTCTCTCTGTACTCCCAGTGATCAGGAACAGCGATCTCTCTCTCTACTCCCAGTGATCAGGAACAGCGATCTCTCTCTGTACTCCCAGTGATCAGGAACAGCGATCTCTCTCTGTACTCCCAGTGATCAGGAACAGCGATCTCTCTCTGTACTCCCAGTGATCAGGAACAGCGATCTCTCTCTACTCCCAGTGATCAGGAACAGCGATCTCTCTCTACTCCCAGTGATCAGGAACAGCGATCTCTCTCTACTCCCAGTGATCAGGAACAGCGATCTCTCTCTACTCCCAGTGATCAGGAACAGCGATCTCTCTCTGTACTCCCAGTGATCAGGAACAGCGATCTCTCTCTACTCCCAGTGATCAGGAACAGCAATCTCTCTCTACTCCCAGTGATCAGGAACAGCGATCTCTCTCTACTCCCAGTGATCAGGAACGGCGATCTCTCTCTGTACTCCCAGTGATCAGGAACAGCGATCTCTCTCTACTCCCAGTGATCAGGAACAGCGATCTCTCTCTACTCCCAGTGATCAGGAACAGCGATCTCTCTCTCTACTCCCAGTGATCAGGAACAGCGATCTCTCTCTACTCCCAGTGATCAGGAACAGCGATCTCTCTCTACTCCCAGTGATCAGGAACAGCGATCTCTCTCTACTCCCAGTGATCAGGAACAGCGATCTCTCTCTACTCCCAGTGATCAGGAACGGCGATCTCTCTCTGTACTCCCAGTGATCAGGAACAGCGATCTCTCTCTACTCCCAGTGATCAGGAACAGCGATCTCTCTCTACTCCCAGTGATCAGGAACAGCGATCTCTCTCTGTACTCCCAGTGATCAGGAACAGCGATCTCTCTCTACTCCCAGTGATCAGGAACAGCGATCTCTCTCTACTCCCAGTGATCAGGAACAGCGATCTCTCTCTACTCCCAGTGATCAGGAACAGCGATCTCTCTCTGTACTCCCAGTGATCAGGAACAGCGATCTCTCTCTGTACTCCCAGTGATCAGGAACAGCGATCTCTCTCTACTCCCAGTGATCAGGAACAGCGATCTCTCTCTACTCCCAGTGATCAGGAACAGCGATCTCTCTCTGTACTCCCAGTGATCAGGAACAGCGATCTCTCTCAGTACTCCCAGTGATCAGGAACAGCGATCTCTCTCTGTACTCCCAGTGATCAGGAACAGTGATCTCTCTCTACTCCCAGTGATCAGGAACAGCGATCTCTCTCTACTCCCAGTGATCAGGAACAGCGATCTCTCTCTACTCCCAGTGATCAGGAACAGCGATCTCTCTCTACTCCCAGTGATCAGGAACAGCGATCTCTCTCTGTACTCCCAGTGATCAGGAACAGCGATCTCTCTCTGTACTCCCAGTGATCAGGAACAGCGATCTCTCTGTACTCCCAGTGATCAGGAACAGCGATCTCTCTCTACTCCCAGTGATCAGGAACAGCGATCTCTCTCTACTCCCAGTGATCAGGAACAGCGATCTCTCTCTACTCCCAGTGATCAGGAACAGTGATCTCTCTCTGTACTCCCAGTGATCAGGAACAGCGATCTCTCTCTACTCCCAGTGATCAGGAACAGCGATCTCTCTCTACTCCCAGTGATCAGGAACAGCGATCTCTCTCTGTACTCCCAGTGATCAGGAACAGCGATCTCTCTGTACTCCCAGTGATCAGGAACAGCGATCTCTCTCTACTCCCAGTGATCAGGAACAGCGATCTCTCTGTACTCCCAGTGATCAGGAACAGCGATCTCTCTCTACTCCCAGTGATCAGGAACAGCGATCTCTCTCTGTACTCCCAGTGATCAGGAACAGCGATCTCTCTCTACTCCTAGTGATCAGGAACAGCGATCTCTCTCTACTCCCAGTGATCAGGAACAGCGATCTCTCTCTACTCCCAGTGATCAGGAACAGCAAGCTCTCTCTACTCCCAGTGATCAGGAACAGCGATCCCTCTCTACTCCCAGTGATCAGGAACAGCGATCTCCCTCTACTCCCAGTGATCAGGAACAGCAAGCTCTCTCTGTACTCCCAGTGATCAGGAACAGCGATCTCTCTCTACTCCTAGTGATCAGGAACAGTGATCTCTCTCTACTCCCAGTGATCAGGAACAGCGATCTCTCTCTACTCCCAGTGATCAGGAACAGCGATCCCTCTCTACTCCCAGTGATCAGGAACAGCGATCTCTCTCTACTCCCAGTGATCAGGAACAGCGATCTCTCTCTGTACTCCCAGTGATCAGGAACAGCAAGCTCTCTCTGTACTCCCAGTGATCAGGAACAGCGATCTCTCTCTACTCCCAGTGATCAGGAACAGCGATCTCTCTCTACTCCCAGTGATCAGGAACAGCGATCTCTCTCTTCTTCCAGTGATCAGGAACAACGATCTCTCTCTACTCCCAGTGATCAGGAACAGCGATCTCTCTCTACTCCCAGTGATCAGGAACAGCAATCTCTCTCTGTACTCCCAGTGATCAGGAACAGCGATCTCTCTCTACTCCCAGTGATCAGGAACAGCGATCTCTCTCTACTCCGAGTGATCAGGAACAGCAATCTCTCTCTGTACTCCCAGTGATCAGGAACAGCAATCTCTCTCTGTACTCCCAGTGATCAGGAACAGCGATCTCTCTCTACTCCGAGTGATCAGGAACAGCGATCTCTCTCTACTCCCAGTGATCAGGAACAGCGATCTCTCTCTACTCCCAGTGATCAGGAACAGCGATCTCTCTCTGTACTCCCAGTGATCAGGAACAGCGATCTCTCTCTGTACTCCCAGTGATCAGGAACAGCGATCTCTCTCTACTCCCAGTGATCAGGAACAGCGATCTCTCTCTACTCCCAGTGATCAGGAACAGCGATCTCTCTCTGTACTCCCAGTGATCAGGAACAGCGATCTCTCTCAGTACTCCCAGTGATCAGGAACAGCGATCTCTCTCTGTACTCCCAGTGATCAGGAACAGTGATCTCTCTCTACTCCCAGTGATCAGGAACAGCGATCTCTCTCTACTCCCAGTGATCAGGAACAGCGATCTCTCTCTACTCCCAGTGATCAGGAACAGCGATCTCTCTCTACTCCCAGTGATCAGGAACAGCGATCTCTCTCTGTACTCCCAGTGATCAGGAACAGCGATCTCTCTCTGTACTCCCAGTGATCAGGAACAGCGATCTCTCTGTACTCCCAGTGATCAGGAACAGCGATCTCTCTCTACTCCCAGTGATCAGGAACAGCGATCTCTCTCTACTCCCAGTGATCAGGAACAGCGATCTCTCTCTACTCCCAGTGATCAGGAACAGTGATCTCTCTCTGTACTCCCAGTGATCAGGAACAGCGATCTCTCTCTACTCCCAGTGATCAGGAACAGCGATCTCTCTCTACTCCCAGTGATCAGGAACAGCGATCTCTCTCTGTACTCCCAGTGATCAGGAACAGCGATCTCTCTGTACTCCCAGTGATCAGGAACAGCGATCTCTCTCTACTCCCAGTGATCAGGAACAGCGATCTCTCTCTACTCCCAGTGATCAGGAACAGCGATCTCTCTCTACTCCCAGTGATCAGGAACAGCGATCTCTCTCTGTACTCCCAGTGATCAGGAACAGCGATCTCTCTCTACTGCTAGTGATCAGGAACAGCGATCTCTCTCTACTCCCAGTGATCAGGAACAGCGATCTCTCTCTACTCCCAGTGATCAGGAACAGCAAGCTCTCTCTACTCCCAGTGATCAGGAACAGCGATCCCTCTCTACTCCCAGTGATCAGGAACAGCGATCTCCCTCTACTCCCAGTGATCAGGAACAGCAAGCTCTCTCTGTACTCCCAGTGATCAGGAACAGCGATCTCTCTCTACTCCTAGTGATCAGGAACAGTGATCTCTCTCTACTCCCAGTGATCAGGAACAGCGATCTCTCTCTACTCCCAGTGATCAGGAACAGCGATCCCTCTCTACTCCCAGTGATCAGGAACAGCGATCTCTCTCTACTCCCAGTGATCAGGAACAGCGATCTCTCTCTGTACTCCCAGTGATCAGGAACAGCGATCTCTCTCTACTCCCAGTGATCAGGAACAGCGATCTCTCTCTACTCCCAGTGATCAGGAACAGCGATCTCTCTCTTCTTCCAGTGATCAGGAACAACGATCTCTCTCTACTCCCAGTGATCAGGAACAGCGATCTCTCTCTACTCCCAGTGATCAGGAACAGCAATCTCTCTCTGTACTCCTAGTGATCAGGAACAGCGATCTCTCTCTACTCCCAGTGATCAGGAACAGCGATCTCTCTCTACTCCGAGTGATCAGGAACAGCAATCTCTCTCTGTACTCCCAGTGATCAGGAACAGCAATCTCTCTCTGTACTCCCAGTGATCAGGAACAGCGATCTCTCTCTACTCCGAGTGATCAGGAACAGCAATCTCTCTCTACTCCCAGTGATCAGGAACAGCGATCTCTCTCTACTCCCAGTGATCAGGAACAGCGATCTCTCTCTGTACTCCCAGTGATCAGGAACAGCGATCTCTCTCTGTACTCCCAGTGATCAGGAACAGCAATCTCTCTCTGTACTCCCAGTGATCAGGAACAGCGATCTCTCTCTACTCCGAGTGATCAGGAACAGCAATCTCTCTCTACTCCCAGTGATCAGGAACAGCGATCTCTCTCTACTCCCAGTGATCAGGAACAGCGATCTCTCTCTACTCCGAGTGATCAGGAACAGCGATCTCTCTCTACTCCCAGTGATCAGGAACAGCGATCTCTCTCTACTCCGAGTGATCAGGAACAGCGATCTCTCTCTACTCCCAGTGATCAGGAACAGCGATCTCTCTCTACTCCCAGTGATCAGGAACAGCGATCTCTCTCTACTCCCAGTGAGCACCTCCCTGGGGAACACTTAACCCTTCGATCACCACTAGTGTTAACCCCGTCCCTGCCAGTGCCATTTATACAGTGAATTGCATTTTTTTGGCACTGATTGTATTGGTGTCACTGGTCACCAAAAATGTTGCAATCCCGCTAATAATCGCAGATCCCCGCCATTTCTAGTAAAAACATTAAAAAAAATAAAATGTTCCGAAATCTTTCCCCTATTTTGTTGACACGATAGCTTTTGTGCAAACCAATCAGTATATACACTTATTGCGATTTTTTTTTAACCAAAAATATGTAAAATACATATCGGCCTAAACTGATGAATACATATTTTTTTATACATATTTTTTTGGATAATTATTATAGCAAAAAGTAAAAAATATTGTTTTTTTTCAAAATTGTCGCTCTTTTTTTGTATATAGCGAAAAAAATAAAACCAGCAGAGCTGATCAAATACCACCAAAAGAAGTCTCTATTTGTGGGGAAAAAAAGGACATCGATTTTGTTTGTGTACAACTTCGCAATTGTCCCATATCGCAAAAATGGCCTGGTCATTAAGGGGGTAAATCCTTGAAGTGCTTAGATCTCAGTCACACTTTACTTTTACACCTCAGGAGGTAGAAAAAGGCAAAGCTGCTGCGCATGCTCTGGTGTATTCGACCTCAGCTTGTTCTCTTTCTATTCTGATGACTCTTCCCTGTCCTGAAGCTGCTGTGAGGGGCAAAGCCTGAAATTACCATCGGCCCGATCGTTTGTCCATTTCACGGCTTTCATCTTTTATAGGAAGTCCTGGAAGACCATTGTAGAGGACAAGACAATCCCCCCCCCGAGCCTCCCTCTTCTTCTCCCATCCCCTCTGATGGGGTGCAAGTCCAACGGCCAGAGGAGCTCCTTCATCCATGAAATCATCTCCAGAATCCCTCTGTCCAGAGAAGTCCCCTTGTACTCTGCAGAGAGACCACTGCTTCCACACAGAGATCTGCAAGAACGTGACATAACAATGATTATTGGACAGGACTGGTCTGTATAGAATTCAGCACATCGATCAGATCTCAGGGCTGGAACGTTCAATGCTTTTTTAGCAGTAAACTGATGAAAATCTTAAACTGAATTAACAATACATTATTCTATACATCAAAATGACTTAGATGTGTCACTAACCCCGCCAACCCCCCCTCCCCCTCCCCCGTGGTCTCCAATCTGTTATGAGCTGAGATGATCCCAACTCCAAGTGCAGAAATACGCGGCGATGGGGGATGGGTGGAGGGCGACTTTAAGCTGCTCCAGTGATTGCTCACAAAGAGTACAGATTGATCCTTAAACAAATGGATCCTTAATGGGCAAAATAGAAAATGAGTGAGTAGTAGTCCAATCGATCGATACTACATATCACTTGTGTAGCTTTCCCTATAGCGAGCGATTTGTTCCATCTCTCTAGCGATTGATTTTGTCAGGCTATGCGTAATCAATTTCTCTTGCGCTAATCAGCGCACTTTTCAGCTCTTTTGCATTGTGAGTTGTCCAGTGATTCTACCCTCCAGTTGTAAAGCGCTACGTAAACTGTTGGCGCTATATAAATCCTGTATAATAATAATAAAAGACAGACGGACGGTCCCGGGTGACAATCGGAGTGAAGTTTATTTATAGGACTAAGAACAGGTGTAACAATAGACACTTGGTGACTATTTAATTCAGCCAATCAAGCCCAGGCATTCCTTCAAACAGGAGGAGTTATACAAATCTCAACCAATGGAACAATGACTAGGGGAGTGTGTGGGCGTGTCTGTGCAGGCCATTGTGTACAACTTCCCGCCCTTTGTAACCACGCAAAGGGGCCAGAGAACAATGCATAGCCGAATTGTACCACCATTCCTGTGTATGGGGGAATATCTGCAGGGACATGCTCATGTGCTGATCAGACACATAGAAAGACATGAGTGACCTAGTCCAGTCTAGTACAATCTAGTCCAGTCTAGTCCAGTCTAGTCCAGTCTAGTACAATCTAGTCCAATCTAGTCCAGTCTAGTCCAGTCTAGTCCAGTCTAGTACAATCTAGTCCAGTATAGTCCAGTCTAGTACAATCTAGTCCAGTCTAGTCCAGTCTAGTACAATCTAGTCTAGTCTAGTACAATCTAGTCCAATCTAGTACAATCTAGTACAGTCTAGTCCAGTCCAGTCTAGTAAAATCTAGTACAATCTAGTCCAGTCTAGTCTAGTACAATCTAGTACAAACTAGTCAAGTCTAGTACAATCTAGTCCAGTCTAGTACAATCTAGTCCAGCCCAGTCTAGTACAATCTAGTCCAGTCTAGTACAATCTAGTCCAGTCTAGTACAGTCTAGTCCAGTCTAGTACAATCTAGTCCAGTCTAGTCCAATCTAGTCCAGTCTAGTCCAGTCTAGTCCAATCTAGTCCAGTCTAGTACAATCTAGTCCAGTCTAGTACAATCTAGTCCAATCTAGTCCAGTCTAGTCCAGTCTAGTCCAATCTAGTCCAGTCTAGTCCAGTCTAGTCCAGTCTAGTACAATCTAGTCCAGTATAGTCCAGTCTAGTACAATCTAGTCCAGTCTAGTCCAGTCTAGTACAATCTAGTCTAGTCTAGTCCAATCTAGTCCAGTCTAGTCCAGTCTAGTCCAATCTAGTCCAGTCTAGTACAATCTAGTCCAGTCTAGTACAATCTAGTCCAATCTAGTCCAGTCTAGTCCAGTCTAGTCCAGTCTAGTCCAATCTAGTCCAGTCTAGTCCAGTCTAGTACAATCTAGTCCAGTCTAGTCCAGTCTAGTACAATCTAGTCTAGTCTAGTACAATCTAGTCCAATCTAGTACAATCTAGTACAGTCTAGTCCAGTCTAGTCCAATCTAGTCCAGTCTAGTCCAGTCTAGTCCAGTCTAGTACAATCTAGTCCAGTCTAGTACAATCTAGTCCAGTCTAGTCCAGTCTAGTACAATCTAGTCTAGTCTAGTACAATCTAGTCCAATCTAGTCCAGTCTAGTACAATCTAGTCCAGTCTAGTACAATCTAGTCCAATCTAGTCCAGTCTAGTCCAGTCTAGTCCAATCTAGTCCAGTCTAGTCCAGTCTAGTACAATCTAGTCCAGTATAGTCCAGTCTAGTACAATCTAGTCCAGTCTAGTCCAGTCTAGTACAATCTAGTCTAGTCTAGTACAATCTAGTCCAATCTAGTACAATCTAGTACAGTCTAGTCCAGTGCAGTCTAGTAAAATCTAGTACAATCTAGTCCAGTCCAGTCTAGTACAATCTAGTACAAACTAGTCAAGTCTAGTACAATCTAGTCCAGTCTAGTACAATCTAGTCCAGCCCAGTCTAGTACAATCTAGTCCAGTCTAGTACAATCTAGTCCAGTCTAGTACAGTCTAGTCCAGTCTAGTACAATCTAGTCCAGTCTAGTCCAATCTAGTCCAGTCTAGTACAATCTAGTCCAGTCTAGTACAATCTAGTCCAATCTAGTCCAGTCTAGTACAATCTAGTACAATCTAGTCCAGTCTAGTCCAATCTAGTACAGTCTAGTCCAGTCCAGTCTAGTACAATCTAGTACAATCTAGTCCAGTCTAGTACAATCTAGTCCAGTCTAGTCCAGTCTAGTACAATCTAGTACAATCTAGTCCAGTCTAGTCCAGTCTAGTACAATCTAGTCCCGTCTAGTCCAGTCTAGTACAATCTAGTCCAATCTAGTCCAGTCTAGTACAATCTAGTACAATCTAGTCCAATCTAGTACAATCTTGTACAATCTTGTACAATCTAGTCCAGTCTAGTACAATCTAGTCCAGTCTAGTCCAGTCTAGTCCAGTCTAGTACAATCTAGTAAATCTTGTACAATCTAGTACAATCTAGTACAGTCTAGTCCAGTCCAGTACAATCTAGTACAATCTAGTCCAGTCTAGTCCAGTCTAGTCCAGTCTAGGCCATTCTAGTACAATCTAGTACAATCTAGTCCAATCTAGTACAATCTTGTCCAGTCTAGTACAATCTAGTCCAGTCTAGTACAATCTAGTCCAGTCTAGTACAATCTAGTCCAATCTAGTCCAGTCTAGTACAATCTAGTACAATCTAGTCCAGTCTAGTCCAATCTAGTACAGTCTAGTCCAGTCCAGTCTAGTACAATCTAGTACAATCTAGTCCAGTCTAGTCCAGTCTAGTACAATCTAGTACAATCTAGTCCAGTCTAGTCCAGTCTAGTACAATCTAGTACAATCTAGTCCAGTCTAGTCCAGTCTAGTACAATCTAGTCCCGTCTAGTCCAGTCTTGTACAATCTAGTACAATCTAGTCCAATCTAGTACAATCTTGTCCAGTCTAGTCCAATCTAGTCCAATCTAGTCCAGTCTAGTACAATCTAGTACAATCTAGTCCAATCTAGTACAATCTTGTACAATCTTGTACAATCTAGTCCAGTCTAGTACAATCTAGTCCAATCTAGTACAATCTAGTCCAGTCTAGTCCAGTCTAGTCCAGTCTAGTACAATCTAGTACAATCTTGTACAATCTAGTACAATCTAGTACAGTCTAGTCCAGTCTAGTACAATCTAGTACAATCTAGTCCAGTCTAGTCCAGTCTAGTCCAGTCTAGGCCAGTCTAGTACAATCTAGTACAATCTAGTCCAATCTAGTACAATCGTGTCCAGTCTAGTACAATCTAGTCCAATCTAGTCCAATCTAGTACAATATAGTCCAATCTTGTACAATCTAGTCCAATCTAGTACAATCTAGTCCAGTCTAGTCCAGTCTAGTACAATCTAGTCCAGTCTAGTACAATCTAGTCCAGTCTAGTCCAGTCTAGTACAATCTAGTCTAGTCTAGTACAATCTAGTCCAATCTAGTCCAGTCTAGTACAATCTAGTCCAGTCTAGTACAATCTAGTCCAATCTAGTCCAGTCTAGTCCAGTCTAGTCCAATCTAGTCCAGTCTAGTCCAGTCTAGTACAATCTAGTCCAGTATAGTCCAGTCTAGTACAATCTAGTCCAGTCTAGTCCAGTCTAGTACAATCTAGTCTAGTCTAGTACAATCTAGTCCAATCTAGTACAATCTAGTACAGTCTAGTCCAGTGCAGTCTAGTAAAATCTAGTACAATCTAGTCCAGTCCAGTCTAGTACAATCTAGTACAAACTAGTCAAGTCTAGTACAATCTAGTCCAGTCTAGTACAATCTAGTCCAGCCCAGTCTAGTACAATCTAGTCCAGTCTAGTACAATCTAGTCCAGTCTAGTACAGTCTAGTCCAGTCTAGTACAATCTAGTCCAGTCTAGTCCAATCTAGTCCAGTCTAGTACAATCTAGTCCAGTCTAGTACAATCTAGTCCAATCTAGTCCAGTCTAGTACAATCTAGTACAATCTAGTCCAGTCTAGTCCAATCTAGTACAGTCTAGTCCAGTCCAGTCTAGTACAATCTAGTACAATCTAGTCCAGTCTAGTACAATCTAGTCCAGTCTAGTCCAGTCTAGTACAATCTAGTACAATCTAGTCCAGTCTAGTCCAGTCTAGTACAATCTAGTCCCGTCTAGTCCAGTCTAGTACAATCTAGTCCAATCTAGTCCAGTCTAGTACAATCTAGTACAATCTAGTCCAATCTAGTACAATCTTGTACAATCTTGTACAATCTAGTCCAGTCTAGTACAATCTAGTCCAGTCTAGTCCAGTCTAGTCCAGTCTAGTACAATCTAGTAAATCTTGTACAATCTAGTACAATCTAGTACAGTCTAGTCCAGTCCAGTACAATCTAGTACAATCTAGTCCAGTCTAGTCCAGTCTAGTCCAGTCTAGGCCATTCTAGTACAATCTAGTACAATCTAGTCCAATCTAGTACAATCTTGTCCAGTCTAGTACAATCTAGTCCAGTCTAGTACAATCTAGTCCAGTCTAGTACAATCTAGTCCAATCTAGTCCAGTCTAGTACAATCTAGTACAATCTAGTCCAGTCTAGTCCAATCTAGTACAGTCTAGTCCAGTCCAGTCTAGTACAATCTAGTACAATCTAGTCCAGTCTAGTCCAGTCTAGTACAATCTAGTACAATCTAGTCCAGTCTAGTCCAGTCTAGTACAATCTAGTACAATCTAGTCCAGTCTAGTCCAGTCTAGTACAATCTAGTCCCGTCTAGTCCAGTCTAGTACAATCTAGTACAATCTAGTCCAATCTAGTACAATCTTGTCCAGTCTAGTCCAATCTAGTCCAATCTAGTCCAGTCTAGTACAATCTAGTACAATCTAGTCCAATCTAGTACAATCGTGTACAATCTTGTACAATCTAGTCCAGTCTAGTACAATCTAGTCCAATCTAGTACAATCTAGTCCAGTCTAGTCCAGTCTAGTCCAGTCTAGTACAATCTAGTACAATCTTGTACAATCTAGTACAATCTAGTACAGTCTAGTCCAGTCTAGTACAATCTAGTACAATCTAGTCCAGTCTAGTCCAGTCTAGTCCAGTCTAGGCCAGTCTAGTACAATCTAGTACAATCTAGTCCAATCTAGTACAATCGTGTCCAGTCTAGTACAATCTAGTCCAATCTAGTCCAATCTAGTACAATATAGTCCAATCTTGTACAATCTAGTCCAATCTAGTACAATCTAGTCCAGTCTAGTCCAGTCTAGTACAATCTAGTCCAGTCTAGCTATTTTCAGCCACTTTGAATAGAGATGTTCACCAATGCATAGTTCCGGATGGGGCAGGACAGAGGCCCGGGGTGGGACTCATGGGACTAGCACGGACAGTGATGATTTTAGGTGGAGTCTCAATGAGGGGGTCACAATGTTCCAGCCACTGAAGAGCCTCATTAGGCCGGGTTAGGAAAAGGGGTGACCATCCTCAGTGACACGGAGTCTTGGGGGGTCCCAGAGATGACATTTCACTTTCCAGAACTTTGCCTTTTGTGTTTGTAGCTCATCAGATCATCAAATCCGAGGCTCCTTCTCCATTATCTAGTTCCATGTCATTGCAGAACTTGTGGGAGCGGATGGTCTTCTATGGCTGGGGCGTCAAACTCAATTTCATTGCAGGCCACATCAGCATTTTGGTGGCCCTTAAAGGGCCGGTTGTAGCTGTAATACCAGATGTCCAGAACACCGCACCCCCTTATATCAGATATCAAAAGCCACTCCACCATCAGAGTCCCCCACCCTCCCTTACATCAAAGTGCACCCCCTTACCTTGTGCTGCTTCCAGGAAGAAGTGAGGAGCAGAGCTGAGAAGCAAAGTGCAGGGTCTGGAGGAGGACCACAGGAGGGCTGGAGTCCACTGCCAGAATCTGCTGAATGATGATAACAGGGGAGGAGGAAACAAGGGGGTGTGGCTGCAGGATCTGTAGGAAGAGTTTTGTCCTCCTCTCTGCTGCCGACTGCTGAGGTGGAGGCGGAGACAAGGGGGTGCCGCAGCTGCAGGAGAGCTGCGAGGGCCACATGAATTGGCCTGGTGGGCCCCCGGCCTTGTGTTTGACACATACGTTCTATGGGGAGTGGGAAGAATCCAAACCATGGGCTTATCTATGGTCTATCGGAGCGCCTGCTGTGTGTATATCACCGCAATATACTCCAGGCCACACCCACCACCAGGCCAGACCCACCACCAGGCCACACCCACCACCAGGCCAGACCCACCACCAGGCCACACCCACCACCAGGCCAGACCCACCACCAGGCCAGACCCACCACCAGGCCACACCCACCACCAGGCCACACCCACCACCAGGCCAGACCCACCACCAGGCCACACCCACCACCAGGCCAGACCCACCACCAGGCCACACCCACCACCAGGCCACACCCACCACCAGGCCACACCCACCACCAGGCCACACCCACAAGCATAAACTGTCATGTCCTTTGTCCAATCACTTCCATATATATTCAGGACTGGGATCCTCTGGCTTTTCCTCTCCATTGGGATGAACTTGTCTTCAGCATGCGTGGTTATAAGGCACTTTGCAGAGATTGGTGCCTCAGGGCTCCAACATTTACCCTATGACTGGCATTGTACACACCAGAATGGAAAGATGAACACCAGGATAGGTTTGTATGGTTGTATAAGTAGAGCTTGGACCGATGGAGTATCCGTATTCCATACTGGTGGGACCACTGAGGAAGCTGAGAATCATTGTTGTCCAGTCCAGTGACTGCCACCATCTCCGGGTCCACCAATCACAGAACACCTTGGGTTTTATCAATGCACACAAGGCATTCTCTGATTGGACAACCTAGAGATGGTGACATCACTGCATCAGCAGACCACAACTACTCCGTCCCCCAGATATGAACACATCGGTCAATGCTGTACCTATAATATCCATCCCCGAGTTCTCTAATCCCTCACTGGATGACATTGGGGTGACAAAGCACTGTGTATCGTGACCAATCGCCGGGCTTCTTTATCCATGATAGGAGGGACAATGGTGGACCATGTCTGTGCATTGTGTTCAGGACAGCCACTGGTTACCCCAACAACGAGTGACATAGTGACAACTGATAATTGTCTCCCTATAACAGGAAATGACTGAACAATCACCTTCCTGGCAGGATCACCTGAAATGATTTTTAAAAAGTTGCAGAATTAGAAAAATCAAAAACACCTCTTTATATAGATTGAACATGTGAAAGCGATTATGAGTTTAGTTCTGAGTCAATGAAAATCCGATACTGGGAGGACAGCGACCTACAGGATTTCACGGCAGTGAAAATGGGAATTTTAGAGTCAGGCAATTTTGGAGAATTGATTATTTCTCTGTATAGATCAAATTCGTTTTCAATACTTCTAGTCTGAGGTCATCGCTCGTTGTCACATGGCAGTCAGCCATGGGGAATGATTGACTTTTAGCACTTCTTCCTTTTTAAAGATCTCTCCATAAACATAATGGATGAGTTCCTAAAGAAAGCAATGCAAAAAGACCCCCCCAATACTTTCCATAAACACCATGAATGGACCCCTAAAGGAAGCAATGCAAGCCGGACCCCCCCCCCAATACTTTCCATAAACATCATACATGGACCCCTAAAGGAAGCAATGCAAGCAGACCCCCCCCAATACTTTCCATAAACACCATGAATGGACCCCTAAAGGAAGCAATGCAAGCAGACCCCCCCAATACTTTCCATAAACATCATGAATGGACCCCTAAAGGAAGCAATGAAAGCAGGACCCCCCCAATACTTTCCATAAACATCATGAATGGACCCCTAAAGGAAACAATGCAAGCAGACCCCCCCAATACTTTCCATAAACATAACGCATGGACCCCTAAAGGAAGCAATGCAAGCAGACCCCCCCCCCCCCAATACTATCCATGCAAACTAGAGAATCCAGCACTGGGAGAGAGGTGACTGCTGGATTGTTGGGAGAGAGGTGACTGCTGGATTGTTGGGAGAGGGGTGACTGCTGGATTGTTGGGAGAGAGGTGACTGCTGGATTGTTGGGAGAGGGGTGACTGTTGGATTGTTGGGAGAGGGGTGACTGTTGGATTGTTGGGAGAGAGGTGACTGCTGGATTGTTGGGAGAGAGGTGACTGCTGGATTGTTGGGAGAGGGGTGACTGTTGGATTGTTGGGAGAGAGGTGACTGCTGGATTGTTGGGAGAGAGGTGACTGTTGGGTTGTTGGGAGAGAGGTGACTGCTGGATTGTTGGGAGAGGGGTGACTGCTGGTTTGTTGGGAGAGGGGTGACTGCTGGATTGTTGGGAGAGGGGTGACTGATGGTTTGTTGGGAGAGAGGTGACTGTTGGATTGTTGGGAGAGAGGTGACTGTTGGATTGTTGGGAGAGGGGTGACTGTTGGATTGTTCGGAGAGAGGTGACTGTTGGATTGTTGGGAGAGAGGTGACTGTTGGATTGTTGGGAGAGGTGACTGTTGGATTGTTGGGAGAGGGGTGACTGTTGGATTGTTGGGAGAGAGGTGACTGTTGGATTGTTGGGAGAGAAGTGACTGTTGGATTGTTGGGAGAGAAGTGACTGTTGGATTGTTGGGAGAGAAGTGACTGTTGGATTGTTGGGAGAGAGGTGACTGCTGGATTGTTGGGAGAGAGGTGACTGCTGCATTGTTGGGAGAGAGGTGACTGCTGGATTGTTGGGAGAGAGGTGACTGTTGGATTGTTGGGAGAGAGGTGACTGCTGGATTGTTGGGAGAGAGGTGACTGTTGGATTGTTGGGAGAGAGGTGACTGTTGGATTGTTGGGAGAGAGGTGACTGTTGGGTTGTTGGGAGAGAGGTGACTGCTGGATTGTTGGGAGAGAGGTGACTGTTGGGTTGTTGGGAGAGAGGTGACTGTTGGATTGTTGGGAGAGAGGTGACTGCTGGATTGTTGGGAGAGAGGTGACTGTTGGATTGTTGGGAGAGAGGTGACTGCTGGATTGTTGGGAGAGAGGTGACTGTGGATTGTTGGGAGAGAGGTGACTGTTGGATTGTTGGGAGAGAGGTGACTGTTGGATTGTTGGGAGAGAAGTGACTGCTGGATTGTTGGGAGAGAGGTGACTGTTGGATTGTTGGGAGAGAGGTGACTGTTGGATTGTTGGGAGAGAGGTGACTGTTGGATTGTTGGGAGAGAGGTGACTGTTGGATTGTTGGGAGAGAGGTGACTGTTGGATTGTTGGGAGAGAGGTGACTGTTGGATTGTTGGGAGAGAGGTGACTGCGGGATTGTTGGGAGAGAAGTGACTGTTGGATTGTTGGGAGAGAGGTGACTGCGGGATTGTTGGGAGAGGGGTGACTGCTGGATTGTTGGGAGAGAGGTGACTGTTGGATTGTTGGGAGAGAGGTGACTGCTGGATTGTTCAGAGTGGGGTGACTGCTGGATTGTTGGGAGAGAGGTGACTGTTGGGTTGTTGGGAGAGAGGTGACTGCAGGATTGTTGGGAGAGAGGTGACTGCGGGATTGTTGGGAGAGAGGTGACTGTTGGATTGTTGGGAGAGAGGTGACTGCGGGATTGTTGGGAAAGAGGTGACTGCGGGATTGTTGGGAGAGAGGTGACTGCTGGATTGTTGGGAGAGGGGTGACTGTTGGATTGTTGGGAGAGGGGTGACTGTTGGATTGTTGGGAGAGGGGTGACTGCTGGATTGTTGGGAGAGAAGTGACTGTTGGATTGTTGGGAGAGGGGTGACTGTTGGATTGTTGGGAGAGGGGTGACTGTTGGGTTGTTGGGAGAGAGGTGACTGTTGGATTGTTTGGAGAGAGGTGACTGTTGGATTGTTGGGTGAGAGGTGACTTTTGGATTGTTGGGAGAGAGGTGACTGTTGGATTGTTGGGAGAGAGGTGACTGTTGGATTGTTGGGAGAGAGGTGACTGCTGGATTGTTGGGAGAGGGGTGACTGCTGGTTTGTTGGGAGAGAGGTGACTGTTGGATTGTTGGGAGAGAAGTGACTGCTGGATTGTTGGGAGAGAGGTGACTGCTGGATTGCTGGGAGAGAGGTGACTGCTGGATTGTTGGGAGAGAGGTGACTGTTGGATTGTTGGGAAAGAGGTGACTGTTGGATTGTTGGGAGAGAGGTGACTGTTGGATTGTTGGGAGAGAGGTGACTGCTGGATTGTTGGGAGAGGGGTGACTGTTGGATTGTTGGGAGAGAAGTGACTGTTGGATTGTTGGGAGAGAGGTGACTGCTGGATTGCTGGGAGAGAGGTGACTGCTGGATTGTTGGGAGAGAGGTGACTGCTGGATTGTTGGGAGAGGGGTGACTGTTGGATTGTTGGGAGAGAAGTGACTGTTGGATTGTTGGGAGAGAGGTGACTGCTGGATTGCTGGGAGAGAGGTGACTGCTGGATTGTTGGGAGAGAGGTGACTGTTGGATTGTTGGGAAAGAGGTGACTGTTGGATTGTTGGGAGAGAGGTGACTGCTGGATTGTTGGGAGAGAGGTGACTGCTGGATTGTTGGGAGAGAGGTGACTGTTGGATTGTTGGGAGAGGGGTGACTGCTGGATTGTTGGAAGAGAAGTGACTGTTGGATTGTTGGGAGAGGTGACTGCTGGATTGTTGGGAGAGAGGTGACTGTTGGATTGTTGGGAGAGAGGTGACTGTTGGATTGTTGGGATATAGGTGACTGTTGGATTGTTGGGAAAGAGGTGACTGATGGGTTTTTGGGAAAGAGGTGACTGTTGGATTGTTGGGAGAGAGGTAACTGTTGGATTGTTGGGAGAGGGGTGACTGCTGGATTGTTGGGAGAGAGGTGACTGCTGGATTGCTGGGAGAGAGGTGACTGCTGGATTGTTGGGAGAGAGGTGACTGCTGGATTGTTGGGAGAGGGGTGACTGTTGGATTGTTGGGAGAGAAGTGACTGTTGGATTGTTGGGAGAGAGGTAACTGTTGGATTGTTGGGAGAGGGGTGACTGCTGGATTGTTGGGAGAGAGGTGACTGTTGGATTGTTGGGAGAGAGGTGACCGTTGGATTGTTGGGAGAGAAGTGACTGTTGGGTTGTTGGGAGAGAGGTGACTGTTGGGTTGTTGGGAGAGAGGTGACTGTTGGGTTGCTGGGAGAGAGGTGACTGCTGGATTGTTGGGAGAGAGGTGACTGCTGGATTGTTGGGAGAGGGGTGACTGCTGGTTTGTTGGGAGAGAGGTGACTGCTGGTTTGTTGGGAGAGAGGTGACTGCTGGATTGTTGGGAGAGAGGTGACTGTTGGATTGTTGGGAGAGGGGTGACTGCTGGTTTGTTGGGAGAGAGGTGACTGCTGGTTTGTTGGGAGAGAGGTGACTGCTGGATTGTTGGGAGAGAGGTGACTGCTGGATTGTTGGGAGAGGGGTGACTGCTGGATTGTTGGGAGAGGGGTGACTGCTGGATTGTTGGGAAAGAGGCGACTGTTGGGTTGTTGGGAGAGAGGTGACTATTGGGTTGTTGGGAGAGAGGTGACTGTGGATTGTTGGGAGAGAGGTGACTGCTGGATTGTTGGGAGAGAGGTGACTGTTGGGTTGTTGGGAGAGAGGTGACTGCTGGATTGTGAGGAGAGAGGTGACTGCTGGATTGTTGGGAGAGAGGTGACTGCTGGATTTTTGGGAGAGAGGTGACTGCTGGATTGTTGGGAGAGAGGTGACTGTTGGGTTTTTGGGAGGGAGCTGACTGCTGGATTGTTGGGAGAGAAGTGACTGCTGGATTTTTGGGAGAGAAGTGACTGTTGGATTGTTGGGAGAGAGGTGACTGTTGGGCTTTTGGGAGAGAGGTGACTGCTGGATTGTTGGGAGAGAGGTGACTGTTGGGTTTTTGGGAGAGAGGTGACTGTTGGGTTGTTGGGAGAGAGGTGACTGTTGGGTTGTTGGGAGAGAGGTGACTGCTGGATTTTTGGGAGAGAGGTGACTGCTGGATTTTTGGGAGAGAGGTGACTGCTGGATTGTAAGGTTTCTTCTAGACTATATTGCAGTTCTCTATCTACCTCCGTTCTCTGGATACTGTCATACTGTAGGTCCTGCCTGCACTTTCTATAACTGACTGCTAGGTGGAAGGTGTAACGGACCGCCGTACTCAAGAAGAGTATTTCCACCATATAAGCTTCCCTTGTCCGGTACCAGCACGATCCAAGGTCCCTTAGCCCACCCAGTAATTTTTTGTGACATCAGTGTAGGGTGGAAACCATAAGACTTTATTCAAAGACAGGTATAAAGAGATATACACATTTAGATGATAACCCCCCCCCCTTCTTTGCATAAAGACACAGGGCGGGGCAAACTTTACCTCCTCCAATAACATGACACACAGGTGTATTCAACTTTCCAACAGTAGACCGTCTTTAGGAGGCACTCCTGGAGAAATTCCCCCCTCCCCTCTAGCATCTAATAGCTGACAGGGGTTTCATTAACATGTAAGCCAATCCACGTAAACATATACATCCCATAATACTTTGCTCCCAAGGCAGACAGAAACAATAGAACAATGGGATACAGCCACACCTCAAACAATCTAGTAAACAGTCTATGAGACCAAACTCATACAATATTCTAGCAGTCGGTGGTTCACCAACCGTAAAAACCTATGTTTTATGGTTGGTGAACACGGAGCCTCTGGCTTCTATTAGAAAATGACCTCCCAATTGATGTCTGAAAACGTCTGTGCCAAACTATCGATTTGATCCAGGACCTGTTGTGCCTGCCAAGCCTGGTTTATCCATCAAGACAGCCTACATAAAAGCCTTTATGACTTGGGCGGTATAAGCCTCTCCAATTCATGGCCATCTGGTAAGCCTCCCTTTGTTCATTGGTGGCTCCTTCACTCTATCAGTGTCAGCCTTTTATGGACTTTTCACCCAAATGTGTTTTGGATTATTCCTTTACCCTTGGACTTTGTGACCCTTAACCAGAAACATACCTGACAGCTGTATTCTGGACTTTGCTTTTTTACCGGAATATGGTGTTTTTTAACCACCAGTTGTCACTATCAGCACTTTATTCACCTTTCTAAGTATAATTTATTGTGATCTATCACTTATTCACGTATTTCAGTCACTCCCCCATTCATTCATTTATCCACTTATTGCTATCTTCATGATAGGACTGTTTATGATTTTTTTACACATTGTGTTGTTCATCTAAACATGTTATTTCATATTGTGGTTTTTCTTGTACCCGTTTATATAGTGTGGTATTTATTTAGCACTTTTTATTGTGATTTCAAACACAATATCGACTTTATTAGGACCTTTAATGGTTACACATGAATTTTTATTCGGATTAATAGCGCCACACATTTACACCTACACATATTGCTTTTAGTCTATAGCTGTGTTGGCTGCTATTTATACTTTTACTCCACACATCGCTATTCCCTTTTTTCCCTTTTTTAGAACCACACATATAGAACCCGGAATAAAAGGGGTAAAAGGAAATGCTGAGTCCGTTGTGGTTGTATGGTGAGTCTGAGTGCAGATCATAGTGGGGTTCTCAGTCACTCTGCGCCCCTAATGGACACAGGGAGAATTACATATAGGAGGGGCCGGGGAGCTGGACAAGGAGTATCCAGAGCTCTCTAAGGTAAGCTGAGTTCCACAAACCCCCCATCCAAAGTGACTCCCGTCACAGAAGGTTCTGCCTTTACTTTAACCACCCAATCAGTCTCAGTGTTGTAAAAGTCAAAGCATCCTTTTTATTTCTCATGAGGCTTAGAATGTACCTAACCAAAGACTCAGTGAGTATGCGGGGGATGCATGCGATTTGGCTTCAAGGTCTGTACAGAAAAAAGAAAAAAATGAGGCAATCACACAAGCAGGGGGATGAAAATTCAGAAATTCTCTGTACACAAAGTACTAGATACAAGGAAGATAAAATAAAGTATGTGTGTGTATATATATATTATTATCATTTTTTGTTTTCTTTCATTGTAACTGGAGTTCCTCTGTTAGCTATTGTAGGAAATAACTAAAGACAAAGCAGAAGGTTTATCTTGTATCCAATAATGCTAATGGCATCTGACAGTATTACTTAATAAATGCTCCAGCTGCGGGCGTGTGTAGTCTGTATTGGAGGCATTATACCCGCTCCTCCATCTGTCAGACACCATCCTTTTAAATAACAGTGAAATCCTGTTATAAGACTGGACAGAAGGGTGATTAGGTGTTGATCGGGGACAGAAGGGTGATTAAGTGTTGCTCGGGGACAGAAGGGTGATTAGGTGTTGCTCGGGAACAGAAGGGTGATTAAGTGTTGCTCGGGGACAGAAGGGTGATTAGGTGTTGCTCGGGGACAGAAGGGTGATTAGGTGTTGCTCGGGGACGAAAGGGTGATTAGGTGTTGCTCCAGGACAGAAGGGTGATTAGGTGTTGCTTGGGGACAGAAGGGTGATTAGGTGTTGCTCGGGGACGAAAGGGTGATTAGGTGTTGCTCAGGGACGAAAGGGTGATTAGGTGTTGCTCGGGGACAGAAGGGTGATTAGGTATTGCTCGGGGACAGAAGGGTGATTAAGTGTTGCTCGGGGACAGAAGGGTGATTAGGTGTTGCTCGGGGACGAAAGGGTGATTAGGTGTTGCTCGGGGACAGAAGGGTGATTAGGTGTTGCTCGGGGACAGAAGGGTGATTAGGTGTTGCTCGGGGACAGAAGGGTGATTAGGTGTTGCTCGGGGACGAAAGGGTGATTAGGTGTTGCTCGGGGACAGAAGGGTGATTAGGTATTGCTCGGGGACAGAAGGGTGATTAAGTGTTGCTCGGGGACAGAAGGGTGATTAGGTGTTGCTCAGGGGCCCGGGGGTTTGTACAGCTCTCACAATGAACTGCTTTAGCTCTTATGCCGCGTACACACGAGCGGACTTTTCGACCGGACTGGTCCGACGGACCGAGTCAGGCGGACAACCCGACCGTGTGTGGGCTTCATCGGACCTGCAGCGGACTTTTTCGGTCGAAAATCTGACGTACTTTAGATTTGGAACATGCTTCAAATCTTTCCGACGGACTCGAGTCCGGTAGAAAAATCCGCTCGTCTGTATGCCGGTCCGACGGACAAAAACCGACGCTAGGGCAGCTATTGGCTACTGGCTATCAACTTCCTTATTTTAGTCCGGTGTACGTCATTACGTACCAATCTGTCGGACTTTGGTGTGATCGTGTGTAGGAAAGTCCGGTCGTTAGAAAGTCCGGTCGTTATAAAGTCCGGTCGTTAGAAAGTCCGGTCGTTAGAAAGTCCGGTCGTTAGAAAGTCCGATCGTTAGAAAGTCCGATCGTTAGAAAGTCCGATCGTTAGAAAGTCCGATCGTTAGAAAGTCCGATCGTTGGAAAGTCCGGTCGTTAGAAAGTCCGGTCATTAGAAAGTCCGGTCATTAGAAAGTCCGGTCATTAGAAAGTCCGGTCATTAGAAAGTCCGATCGTTAGAAAGTCCGATCGTTGGAAAGTCCGGTCGTTAGAAAGTCCGGTCATTAGAAAGTCCGGTCGTTAGAAAGTCCGATCGTTAGAAAGTCCGGTCGTTAGAAAGTCCGATCGTTAGAAAGTCCGATCGTTAGAAAGTCCGATCGTTAGAAAGTCCGATCGTTGGAAAGTCCGGTCGTTAGAAAGTCCGGTCATTAGAAAGTCCGGTCATTAGAAAGTCCGGTCATTAGAAAGTCCGGTCATTAGAAAGTCTGATCGTTAGAAAGTCCGTCGGAAAGACCGTCTGACCCTTGTTGTTGAAAAGTCCGCTCGTGTGTACGCGGCATTCGTTGTTTGAATGAGGAATATTTTTATTTGTTGGATAAAATCTCTCTGAAAGGGAACTCGTCACAAACTGAGAACCTAAATATTTTGTTTTTATCTATTGTGAAGGAATTCTAATATCCCCCTTATTACCCACGTGCCCTCTGGAAGGTTTTCCCCCCTTCATGATCAGGACATTTTTTTTGCTCTTCAGCACTGCGCTACTTTAGCTACTTTAGCTGGTAATTGTGCGGTCGTGCAGCGCTGTTCTCATATTACATTTCTTTTTTCACACATATAGAGCTTTCTTTTGATGGTATTTGATCACATCTCGGGGTTTTCACTTTTTATTATATATAAATGAAAAAAGACAGAAAATTTTGAATAAAAAAACACAATATTTTCTACTTTCTGTTATAAAACATATCCAATAAAATCTCATTTCTTTATAAATTTTGGCCAAAATGGATTCTGCTCCATGTCTTTGGTAAAAAAAAATCCCAATAAGTGTATATTGATTGGTTTGCATGAAACTTATATCATCTACAATATAGGCATATAGGGATATGTACTGGAATTTATGCAGCTATAGACGCTATACTGGAAATGGTGGTGATCAGTGACATTTAGTGGGACTGTGATAGTGTGGCGGACAATCTGGCACTAACTGACACTATATGGGAGGTACACTAACTGACATCACCAGTGACACTAATATAGTGATCAGTGATAATACTATGCACTGTTACTGTACTAATGACACTGGCTGGGAAGGTTTTAACGGTGTGGCTAACATTATGTACTGTGTAATCTGTGCGGCTTTTACTTACAGATCTGGCTGATCTGTGTACATAGGACTCTGTGCTGTGATTGGTTACAGCCAGTCAGCAGGTCTTGGCCATAAATCATTGGCCTGCTGACAAAATCTCACTGTATACAATCCATACATGGGTCAGCAGGGGGCGCCCAGATCCAGCCTGCCCCTGTAAATGGACTGTGGGTGCAAGCAGCTTCAGCCTGAGTATTAAAGCCTGTCCTTTACCAGCATGCTTAGAGAATGTCTCCGACTCTTTGCGTAGAAGATGTCATATTAATGGCCATAGTTTTGGAAAGGGAACTCATATAGGTGTGACACAAATTTTTAGCCATATAATATATACAGTATCTGACAAAAGTAAGTACACCCCTCAGTGACATTTGTGTAAATCTTTTCTTCTATCTTTTCATGTGACAACACTGAAGAAATGACACTTTGCTACAATGTAAATGTAACAAGCCCTTTGCTCGCTCGGTTCCACTCTCCCGACACTCCTCTGCGGCTATAGAATCAGATTGCAGATCGTAACGTCTGATGGTTCGGTCATCCGATGCTCCGGGATTCGAACTACAGCTCTGTGCCGATCGAATCCAGTTGTGTAGCTCAGAACAAACACCAGGCAGGCTGTATGTAAGTTCAAACAGGAATCTCACGTTTTATTGATGCACCCAACACACTTTTATACACAGCAGTTTGAACACCCCACCCCCAACAACCACTTTCCTATTGGTCAATTGTAAAGTACACTTTAGTCCTCACTTAGGTCCTCTTGGCCATGCAAATGAGGACTTGAAACAGGGTCAGCAGGGATTGGTCCGATAGCTTGAATAGGAGGACTGATATGATACAGAGAAGCCCCAGGGGGTAATTAAAGTACATAAACAAACAGCCAAACACAGAACAATGCCTTCCTTCCAGACCATGGAGCCGTCTGGAGGGGGTTAGCCTTAAAACAGGGCAGCAGATCCCCCCCCCACTGTGTAATAGAATCAAAGGAGAAATACTTCAGTATTCCAAGCTTCATGACAATACTCCCCCCTGGAAAACAGTCCAACAGCCACAGTGGGACCCCGAACGGGTCAACTCGAGGATGTTGGAAAAGTAGTCTTAAGGTTCCAACATTATGAATCGGTCATTCTGTAATATGGCAAATACAATTTCCCAGAGTCTGCGTCTCTTTGGGGGATATGGACCTAAATCCAAAGTAACACCACCTCAAGGGTCCTCAGGCATAGAGCTCACAAAAAGCACTGTTCCCCCAAATGCCAGGGCCCACGATCGGTCGGCATAGAGGCTAGCATTCAGTCCCCTCCAAAAGCCTCTGTCCCGGCTAGGTCTGTCACATTTCTCCCTTGTCGGCAGATGACTAACACAGGAGGAGACCCCAGACGGAATTACTCTGAAGTTAGTGCATAGTTCCAGTCCCCTAATGCCTGTACCCCAAACAAATTGTTCCATACAGAACATTACTTACCCAGCCAACCTCTGCCTCTCTCAGAGAACATATCTGCCACTGGGGAGAGGCCTGGACTGGCCCTTCTCCCTGGAGTCCTTTCAGCCGCTGGAGAGAAGACAGGGTGACTGGGCTCACTCCGTCATGCTGTTGGGGATCTGGGCCGGCTGCCCACCATCCCTGGAAATACAAGTGGGGACTGAAGTCCTATCCACTTTTAGTAGGTGAAAATCCCACAGTGCTTGCAAAGCATGGCTGACATCCTCCTGTCTCTGTGTCGCACTATTTTCTGGGGTTGTGTCAGTGGAGACCAAAGTCCCATCCACTACCACAGGAACTCTCTCTTCTGTTAGTTGAGGGCAGAGGCCAGCAGCACTCTGCCCGGTTTCCAGCACTTCTGCTGGGGACTCCACATCCTCCGCTCTGGCTAACCGTTAGGGCAGGAGGCTGGCTTCCTCCACTCCCAAACTGTGTAGCTGCCATTGGGGAGGTGAGCCGGCTGCTTCCTTTTCCATTCCCTCATCTGGCTGTTGGGACGATATGTCTGTGGTACTGTTTCCTAGGTGCACGGATCTTTGCTGGGGAGGAAAGACCACTTCCTACACCCTGGCCAACTGTTGGGGAGGGACGACGAACACCTCCTCTCCCTTCTCCCCCTGTATCCTGATCTGCTGCTGGAAAGTGACTGCCACCTTCTCACCCTGAGCCTCCGGAACTGCCACAGATGTGGGGCAGAGTTCTTGGACCCTCTGTCCGGTGGCCAGCGCTTTAGCTGAAGAAGTTCCTTGTGACTCCACAGATACTTCTGTTGGTGCTGGGCAGAGCACAGTAAAGTTTGGCCCTAATAACAGCTCTTCTTCTGCTGGAGGCTGATCAGGTTGTTCTTCCTCAGCAGAAAAGTCTATCAAATCCCCTATCTCTATAACTGGTGTCTGGGGATAGAAGTTCACCATGTCCATGGAATCCAGAAGATGCTATCAGTGCTGGGCAGAGGTTAGCAGAGCTCTGCCCCATTGTCAGCACTTCAGCTTTGGGGATAGCGATCTCCAGATTTTCCACTGCGGATTCTCTGGCATTCTGCTGGACAGGCACATTCCTCCATCCAAGATCATCCAATGCAGAAACAGGTTCATCAAGGTCAGTCAGCACTTGCTGCATCCGCCATAAGACCTCCGCCTCCATAGCTGCGGGTGCAGGTTAGCAAAGCACACCATTACTCTGCCACATTGTCAAGTCTTCAGCCAGGATTTCAGAGTTGTCAACTGGTATTTCCTGATAGTCCCAGGCAAAGGGAGCCCCACCCTGCTGCTGAGCAGAGTCTAACAGCTGTTTGTAGGCGATCTCCAGCTCCCATTCCTGAACGGCCAGAAACTCCAAATCTTCCTGTGCCCAGTGCACTTTCGAGAAATTCAGTCTTCGCTCTCTGCGCTCCATTATTTCCTCCAAACGCCACTCCCAAAGTCAGGGTCCCTGGACAGCCTCCAGTATAACAATCCCAGGCCATCGTAGTCAAAGCCTTCCGTGGGGCTGTCATCCACTGTCCATGGGCACACTTGGGCTACATACCACCGGAGGGCTCTGTAGCTCTCGTCCAACCGCATTTCTGCCCGGATCAGTCTGCTTAACTCAGCTGTCCACTCCTGGTTCGGCTGTTCCCCCAATAACAGCAATCGTACTTCATACTGCGACCAGTACCTTACATGGATGGAGGGGAGAACTTTTCCCTGGTGTCGCTGCTCACGGGCTAGCGCTTCCTTCCAGAGTTCACAGCGGATAAAATCAAACCATCCTATCAGGGCCTGCTCTGATACTGGTCCTCTGTGCTGTATCTCCTTCTCTCGCAACCTCCTTCTAAATTCCTCATCCATGGTGGCTGGTATTTCTCCTCTCCTGCTATCTGGACCTTGGATCCAGGTGATGGTTTGGATGTGTTCACGGCAAGGAAGCACGATCCCACCATTCCCTCCACGGCTCTCAAGTAAGTCTTTCAGTGTGGCTCTCCTGCAGGCTGGTTTGGAGTGTCCCAGTAACTGGAGAGCAAATCCCACGGCTGCCAACCAATGTAACGAGCCCCTTGCTCGCTCGGTTCCACTCTCTCAACACTCCTCTGTGGCTATAGAATCAGATTGCAGATCGCAATATCTGATTGTTCGGTCATCCGATGCTTCGGGATTAGAACTACAGCTCTGTGCCGTTCGAATCCAGTTGTGTAGCTCAGAACAAACACCAGGCAGGCTGTATGGAAGTTCAAACAGGAATCTCCTTTTTTATTGGATGCATCCAACACACTTTTATACATAGCAGTTTGAACTCCCTGCCCCCAACAACCACTTTCCTATTGGTCAATTGTAACAACAGTCCTCTCCAAAGGCCTCACATTCTGCCCAACCACCAAATTGGATAAATTACAGGTATGGTCAGATATGGAGGAATTCTTTAGGAGACTAAGGCTCAAAGAATACTTTGACAGTAAGGAAAGGAATCCTAGGACAATAGGAGATTACAAAAGGAAAAAGAACAGCAACTTCACACCTCCACAAGGACGCAACCCCAAACTGGATACCTATATTGACAGCTTCAGGCTGCGAGTTACATCCCTGATATCCACCCAGCAAAAGAAAATATTATACAACCTTTCACCACTGGAGCGAAGAGCTGTACATGATCTGCGCAATAATCAGGCCATAACCATCAAACCAGCAGATAAAGGGGGAGCAGTCGTTGTAATGGATACAGACAAATATATACAAGAGGGCCAGAGGCAGCTGGCAAATACTACTTACTACAAAAAACTGGATTATAATCCGACCCAGGATTTTATTCAGCAATGAAAAGGTCTCATTGCGACAATACCAAGCCACCTACATTCAGAACTCATCAATGCGATTCCGGATAATCCAGAAATTGGAGACTTCTACATGCTGCCCAAGATCCACAAGCCAGGAAATCCAGGCAGACCCATTATAACAGGTATGAATACACTTACCGAACATATCTCAGGCCTTGTAGAAAACATGTTAAAACCTTTAGTCATAAACACTGCGAGTTTCCTGCAAGACACCACTGATTTTCTGAACAAGTTTAACAATATACAACAATTACCACCAAATACACTTCTAGTCACTATGGATGTAGAATCTCTGTACAGTAACATCCCTCACAAGGATGGGTTGGCGGCATGTCACAGATTCTTATCATCCTCACCAGACCACAAATACACGGCTGAGGATGTGACACGGCTCATTGAATTCATTCTTACACACAACTACTTCACTTTCAATAATGACATCTATCTCCAGTGTATGGGTACTGCTATGGGAAGCAAAATGGCACCCCAATATGCAAACTTATCTATGGCTGACCTGGAGGACAAATTTCTGAACAGCATACAACAAAAGCCATACAGATATTATTGCTATATTGATAATATCTTCATGATATTGGCTGAAGGTGAAGAGAATCTAAACCAATTCTTCTCATTGATCAACACTTTTCACCCATCTATCAAACTAAAAATGGACTATTCAAACACACATGTCAACTTCCTGGACACTACAGTATACATCAGGGATGACAAGCTACACACGTCGATATACAGAAAACTGACTGACCGATGCAGCTATCTTCATAGTTCCAGTTTTCACCCCCAACACATCAAACGGGCCATCATACACAGCCAGCCAATCAGATACCACCGAATATGTTCAGACCCAGAAGACAGAGATAAACATCTCAGAACACTGGCAGACTCCTTCCATAAGAAAGGTTACAAAGACAAAACCATAAACAACAGCATAAACACAGCCTTGAAAACCCGAAGAGAAAATCTCCTCCAATACACAGAGAAAAAAACAAATAACCGAGTACCTCTAGTCACCACATACAACCCAACACTTGAAGGGATCAAAAAGATAATCAAAGATTTACAACCCATTATAACAGAGGATGAAACTCTGAAAGGAATATTCCAACAACCCCCATTATTGGCTTTCAGACAACCACCCAACCTCAGACAACCACCCAACCTCGGACAACCACCCGACCTCGGACAACCACCCAACCTCAGACAACCACCCAACCTCGGACAACCACCCGACCTCGGACAACCACCCAACCTCAGACAACCACCCAACCTCGGACAACCACCCAACCTCGGACAACCACCCGACCTCAGACAACCACCCAACCTCAGACAACCACCCAACCTCGGACAACCACCCGACCTCGGACAACCACCCAACCTCAGACAACCACCCAACCTCGGACAACCACCCGACCTCGGACAACCACCCGACCTCAGACAACCACCCAACCTCAGACAACCACCCAACCTCGGACAACCACCCGACCTCGGACAACCACCCAACCTCAGACAACCACCCAACCTCAGACACAAACTAATCAGCAGGAAACTTCACTCTGATTATGAAGTCACAAATAATGGTAGCAAACCCTGAAATAAAAAACTGTGCAACCAGATAAATCTATCCAAAAGTGTTACACACACAAATGGGACCTTCAATATCCCGGGATCTTACAGCTGTACCTCCAGTAATGTGCTGTGTACCTCATCCAATGCAAAAGGTGCAGCAAAGGATCTTATGTTGGTGAAACAGGACAGAAGTTACAAGTGAGGATGAATTTGCACAGACATACCATCAAAGAACATAAAGAAGACAGTTTCTGCACACCTGTGGGACATCATTTCTCACAATCGGACCACACTATAGAAGACCTCAATGTCTTAGTTCTTAAAGGGAATTTCAGAACTATCCAGGAAAGGAAAACGTTTGAACTAAGAATGATACTTCTTTTTGACACAAAGAATAACGGCCTGAATTTAGATATTGGTTTCCTTACACATTATGCTAAAGTTTTACGACCCCCTGTGACTAGTATCCCCCCCCCCCTGCATTCCCCCCTAGCTCTCCCTCTGTCTTATCTCACTAACTCTGCTGCTATCTTTATTACCATTGATTTGTATGTGTTTGGTTTTCTCTTTTTTTTTTTTTTTCTGCTTCTTTAACATTCTGCTTAAAAATTTGTGAATCAGTACTGCTTGGACCTTGAAGAAGGGGACACACCCCGAAAGCTTGTCCTGAAAAATTGTATGTTAGTGCAAATAAAAAAAGTATCACGGACAGTACTCAATTTTCTCTGTCAATTGTAAAGTACACTTTAGTCTTCACTTAGGTCCTCTTGGCCATGCAAATGAGGACTTGAAACAGGGTGAGCAGGGATTAGTCGGATAGCTTGAATAGGAGGACTGATATGTGTAATGACACAGAAAAGCCCCAGGGGGTAATTAAAGTACATAAACAAATGGTCAAACACAGAACAATGCCTTCCTTCCAGACCATGGAGCTGTCTGGAGGGGGTTAGCCTTAAGACAGGGCAGCAGATCCCCCCCCACTGTGTAATAGAATCAAAGGAGAAATACTTCAGTATTCCAAGCTTCATGACAGTAAAGTAGTGAGTGTACAGCTTGTATAACAATGTAAATTTGCTGTCCCCTCAAAATAACTCAACACACAGCCATTAATGTCTAAACCGCTGGCAACAAAAGTCAGTACACCCCCGAAAATGTCCAAAATTGTCCAAATTGGGCCCAAAGTGTCAATATTTTGTGTGGCCTCCATTGTTTTCCAGCACTGCCTTAACCCTCTTGGGCATGGAGGTCACCAGAGCTTCACAGGTTGTCACTGGAGTCCTCTTCCCCTCCCCCATGATGACATCACGGAGCTGGTGGATGTTGGAGACCTTGCGCTCCTCCACCTTCCGTTTGAGGATGTCCCACAGATGATCAATAAGGTTTAGGTCTGGAGACATGCTTGGCCAGTCCATCACCTTTGCCCTCAGCTTCTTTAGTAAGGCAGTGGTGGTCTTGGAGGTGTGTTTGGGGTGGTTATCATGTTGGAATACTGCCCTGCGGTCCAGTCTCTGAAGGGAGGGGATCATGCTCTGCTTCAGTATATCACAGTACATGTTGGCATTCATGGTTCCAAGCGAGGGACTGGCTGAGCGTTCACACCGATCGTACGCCAAGTGAGAGACTGGCTGAGCATTCACACCGATCGTACGCCAAGCGAGGGACTGGCTGAGCGTTCACACCGATCGTACGCCAAGTGAGAGACTGGCTGAGCGTTCACACCGATCGTACGCCAAGTGAGAGACTGGCTGAGCATTCACACCGATCGTACGCCAAGTGAGAGACTGGCTGAGCATTCACACCGATTGTACGCCAAGCGAGGGACTGGCTGAGCATTCACACCGATCGTACGCCAAGCGAGGGACTGGCTGAGCGTTCACACCGATCGTACGCCAAGTGAGAGACTGGCTGAGCATTCACACCGATCGTACGCCAAGTGAGAGACTGGCTGAGCATTCACACCGATCGTACGCCAAGTGAGAGACTGGCTGAGCATTCACACCGATCGTACGCCAAGCGAGGGACTGGCTGAGCATTCACACCGATCGTACGCCAAGCGAGGGACTGGCTGAGCGTTCACACCGATCGTACGCCAAGTGAGAGACTGGCTGAGCATTCACACCGATCGTACGCCAAGTGAGAGACTGGCTGAGCATTCACACCGATCGTACGCCAAGTGAGGGACTGGCTGAGCATTCACACTGATCGTACGCCAAGCGAGGGACTGGCTGAGCGTTCACACCGATCGTACGCCAAGTGAAAGACTGGCTGAGCATTCACACCGATCGTACGCCAAGTGAGAGACTGGCTGAGCATTCACACCGATCGTACGCCAAGTGAGGGACTGGCTGAGCGTTCACACTGATCGTACGCCAAGCGAGGGACTGGCTGAGCGTTCACACCGATCGTACGCCAAGTGAGGGACTGGCTGAGCGTTCACACTGATCGTACGCCAAGCGAGGGACTGGCTGAGCGTTCACACCGATCGTACGCCAAGTGAGGGACTGGCTGAGCATTCACACCGATCGTACGCCAAGTGAGGGACTGGCTGAGCATTCACACCGATCGCACGCCAAGTGAGGGACTGGCTGAGCACACACCTGTTCAATAGAGTAATTATTCTTTAAAGCCCCAGTATGACCAACTTCTTTGGTGGACCATGGCGAGGCCTGTTCTGAGGGGAACCTGTCCTGTTATACCGCTGTATGGTCTTGGCCACCGTGCTGCAGATCAGTTTCAGGGTCTTGGCAATCTTCTTATAGCCTAGGCCATCTTTATGTAGAGCAACAATTCTTTATTCAGATCCTCAGAGAGTTCTTTGCCATGAGGTGCCATGTTGTACTTCCAGTGACCAGTATGAGAGAGTGAGAGCGATAACACCAAATTTAACACACCTGCTCCCCATTCACACCTGATACCTTGTATCACTAATGTCCTGTACACACGATCGGACTTTCCGACGGAATATGTGCGATCAGAGCTTGTTGTCGGAAATTCCGACCGTGTGTGGGAATTTTGGCAGAATTTTGGCACCCAAATCTAATGGGTGTAATTAAATTGTAATGCATTATTTAAGCATTTCTCTACAATTTCCAAACCCATTATATACGGCTGGAGTGAGAAATCCAATATGTTATTATTTATGGTTTTTAGGTATGAACATGCAATACAGACCAGTGTTCATTTTGACATCAAATTTCATTTTAGTCGTATTTTAGTCATCTCAATTGTTTTTGTCATATTTTAGTCGACGAAATTAACAGTGTTCTGAACACAATAAACATAAAAGTTCTTTTCTACTGACACGGCATTATTCTATACATCTCCCGCCCTTCCCAGCAAACACACTGCCCACGTGACTGCGGATATTTGTCATGCAAATGAGATCAGTGATATTATTTAAATAGCTCCAACGACCTTGTAATCCTAATCTGCTTTAATGACATCATGGTAATACTGGGGCTTTAAAGAAGAATTACTCCATTGAACAGGTGTGTGCTCAGCCAGTCCCTCACTTGGCGTACGATCGGTGTGAACGCTCAGCCAGTCCCTCGCTTGGAGTACGATCGGTGTGAACGCTCAGCCAGTCCCTCGCTTGGAGTACGATCGGTGTGAACGCTCAGCCAGTCCCTCGCTTGGCGTACGATCGGTGTGAACGCTCAGCCAGTCCCTCGCTTGGAGTACAATCGGTGTGAACGCTCAGCCAGTCCCTCGCTTGGCGTACGATCGGTGTGAACGCTCAGCCAGTCCCTCACTTGGGGTACGATCGGTGTGAACGCTCAGCCAGTCCCTCGCTTGGTGTACGATCGGTGTGAATGCTCAGCCAGTCCCTCGCTTGGAGTACGATCGGTGTGAACGCTCAGCCAGTCCCTCGCTTGGTGTACGATCGGTGTGAACGCTCAGCCAGTCCCACGCTTGGCGTACGATCGGTGTGAACGCTCAGCCAGTCCCTCGCTTGGAGTACGATCGGTGTGAACGCTCAGCCAGTCCCACGCTTGGCGTACGATCGGTGTGAACGCTCAGCCAGTCCCTCGCTTGGAGTACGATCGGTGTGAACGCTCAGCCAGTCCCACGCTTGGCGTACGATCGGTGTGAACGCTCAGCCAGTCCCACGCTTGGCGTACGATCGGTGTGAACGCTCAGCCAGTCCCTCACTTGGAGTACGATCGGTGTGAACGCTCAGCCAGTCCCTCGCTTGGAGTACGATCGGTGTGAACGCTCAGCCAGTCCCACGCTTGGCGTACGATCGGTGTGAACGCTCAGCCAGTCCCTCTCTTGGAGTACGATCGGTGTGAACGCTCAGCCAGTCCCTCGCTTGGCGTACGATCGGTGTGAACGCTCAGCCAGTCCCTCTCTTGGAGTACGATCGGTGTGAACGCTCAGCCAGTCCCTCTCTTGGAGTACGATCGGTGTGAACGCTCAGCCAGTCCCTCGCTTGGCGTACGATCGGTGTGAACGCTCAGCCAGTCCCTCTCTTGGAGTACGATCGGTGTGAACGCTCAGCCAGTCCCTCGCTTGGCGTACGATCGGTGTGAACGCTCAGCCAGTCCCTCTCTTGGAGTACGATCGGTGTGAACGCTCAGCCAGTCCCTCGCTTGGCGTACGATCGGTGTGAACGCTCAGCCAGTCCCTCGCTTGGAGTACGATCGGTGTGAATGCTCAGCCAGTCCCTCTCTTGGAGTACGATCGGTGTGAACGCTCAGCCAGTCCCTCGCTTGGCGTACGATCGGTGTGAACGCTCAGCCAGTCCCTCGCTTGGAGTACGATCGGTGTGAACGCTCAGCCAGTCCCTCTCTTGGAGTACGATCGGTGTGAACGCTCAGCCAGTCCCACGCTTGGCGTACGATCGGTGTGAACGCTCAGCCAGTCGGTGTGGATGACCCAGCTAGGACCAGCATGAAGTCCATTCCGGAGGAACCTTTGCAGAACAGTCCCAGCGGACGGCAGGAGGGACAAGCAGGTCATTAGACTTTCCTTCTCTTTGTTTGCTTGTTGTAGATATTTCTGAGGGGGGAGATTTTGGTTTCTACCCCAGAGGAGCTTCTCTTCCAATACCGCGTGTGATGACATTTCCTTTTGTAGCAATTCTTTATTATTATTGTATTATTGTAGAAGCGATTGAAACAATGTAGAATGCTGTTAGCAAGTCATTGGCATTGAGTTTTGAGCGATCTCTGATAGAAGAAAGTTGTATTGATTAGGAGTTTGGTTTTCCTGTAGTGTAGAGCTCCCCCTAGAGGAGCCCCTGAATTGTCTCCTGATTTCACATGTGAAGTTGACACACCTCACTCACCCAGCACTTACTGACACACCTTGAGGGATTTCAAAGAATTTATCAGGCCAAGCATAGCCTAGAAGAGAAGCAAGTGTACATATGCATTCAATAAGACAATACTGTTACTCTGCAGTGGCGGCTGGTGTTTTTTATTTTTTTGTGGGGAGGCAAACAACCAACCCCCGTTGGTTGGTCGGATGGTGTCACCCCCCCCCCCCCGGCACTTACCCAATCCAGGTTGCGGGCCTCTGCGGGTGGCGGGCAGTGGCCGGGTTGTGGGCACCTATGGGGAGCGGGCAGTTTGTGGGCACCTACGGGGAGCGGGCAAGTTGTGGGCACCTACGGGGAGCGGGCAGGTTGTGGGCACCTACGGGGAGCGGGCAGGTTGTGGGCACCTACGGGGAGCGGGCGGGTTGCAAGCTCCAGAGGGCTCCTGCGGGCAGCGGCTCCTGTGTGTTCTTCCCTTCTTCTGCATCACTGCGGCTTCCACCGTGCAGCTCCTCCCTCCTAGGCATCCAATAGGATCACCTGTCCTTTCAGCCAATTGGGTGACGGGTCTCAAGACCCACTTACTGATTGGCCGGGAGGAGGATCAGTGTGGCCATGGCAAATATTAATTCACTATTGCCACACAACTGGGTGGGATCGGAGCACAGTGCTCTGCACCCCAAGCCCACCCTTTTTTGAAGCCTATTAGAGCCTCTGGCTCTAATCACGTGCTTCAAAAAAACACCCCCCGCCATTGGAATCCATGCAGTCGGCACCCTGTATGTAGTTCAGGGGGCCGGACCCATGGATAGGGGGGGCAGCGGCCATGCTCCCCTAATGGTCGGGCCGCCGCTGTTACTCTGAGAGATCAGAACACCTGCAGTATTATAATTATCAGTAATTAACTGAACCACATGTACCTAGAAGAGTATAAAGCCTCATGGCTGCTGGTAAACGCCCGTTCAGAGGCTGCCCCTGAACTCCTCCAATGTTAGCAGAACTCAGGTTCCTTTAATGTCCTTTTTAGGCAGTTGTGTTTATAGGCTTTTCTTTGAAGGCAAAAAAATGACGCCAAAGTTTACGATGTTTCAGGCGCCAAACGCGGCTAAATGCGGTAACTCGCGTTTTGTTTACAGTCATTTTTCATTTTTGACTATTTTAAGAAAAAAATAAATACATTTTTTCAAACGCTTCTAAATGCAAACGCGGCTAAATACGGCATATAAACGCGGCAAAGCGGACGTTTTAAACGTGAATTACTATCTGTCAAATTAAATCGTTCAGGAGAGGTTATAAAAACGTCCCGCTGTGTACATTAAGCCTAAAAAGACTCTTCACCTGATCTGACCGTCCCCCCGAAAGATGAAGGAAAGGTGAGAAAGAACAACAGTTCCCAGCACACAACAGATGAACTCTTATTATATTATTATTCCGTTACCAGACCCAGCGCCCCTCTTCTGGGTCCACACACTTCCATTCAGTTCAAGCATAGCTCCCGACTGTCCCTCATTCCTCCTCATTTGTCCCTCATTCCTCCTCATTTGTCCCTCTGTCCCTCATTCCTCCTCATTTGTCCCTCATTCCATCTCATTTGTCCCTCATTCCTCCTCATTTGTCCCTCTGTCCCTCATTCCTCCTCATTTGTCCCTCATTCCTCCTCATTTGTCCCTCATTCCTCCTCATTTGTCCCTCTGTCCCTCATTCCTCCTCATTTGTCCCTCATGCCTCCTCATTTGTCCCTCTGTCCCTCATTCCTCCTCATTTGTCCCTCTGTCCCTCATTCCTCCTCATTTGTCCCTCATTCCTCCTCATTTGTCCCTCTGTCCCTCATTCCTCCTCATTTGACCCTCTGTCCCTCATTCCTCCTCATTTGTCCCTCATTCCTCCTCATTTGTCCCTCATTCCATCTCATTTGTCCCTCATTCCTCTTCATTTGTCCCTCTGTCCCTCATTCCTCCTCATTTGTCCCTCTGTCCCTCATTCCTCCTCATTTGTCCCTCATTCCTCCTCATTTGTCCCTCATTCCTCCTCATTTGTCCCTCTGTCCCTCATTCCTCCTCATTTGTCCCTCTGTCCCTCATTCCTCCTCATTTGTCCCTCTGTCCCTCATTCCTCCTCATTTGTCCCATATTCCTCCTCATTTGTCCCTCTGTCCCTCATTCCTCCTCATTTGTCCCTCATTCCTCCTCATTTGTCCCTCATTCCTCCTTATTTGTCCCTCTGTCCTTCATTCCTCCTCATTTGTCCCTCTGTCCTTCATTCCTCCTCATTTGTCCCTCATTTTGGTCTGATTTATATAGTTGTATATAAAATGCACTTTTTATCTATCAAAAAGTGTTTTCAAGAGCTAAATCTCTCATCCAATTTCTAAATTGCTGCATTTGTAAATTCCAAAAGCCAATATAAAGGAATAGTAATGGAAAAAAAGCACTTGTGGGTTTAACCAATCATTGTTTTTTTTGTACAATTCTCCTTTAAGGGGGCGTGGCAGGGTGTGTGTCCTGTGCCTGCATACTTTTGCTGATAGGTGTCCCTCATTCCCATCAGTTGGGAGGTGTGGTTCAAGGTCTAAGACATAAAAAGAGTTGCTGTGATTTCTCTCTTTCAGTCCCTCTTTTCCTTCCTTACAAGTGGTGTGAGCGCATTCCTGTACAGTCTCACTCCAAGCATCCAAATCATACTTTATACCCTCCCAGTCTCTGAGGTTCCCAGTCTCTGAGGTCCTACACAATGGCAGTATAATTGCTTCTCTAAGGTCTCACCCGATTGTGGTCAGCTATGGCGGGGTTCTTTTTAGCCAGCAGCCCAGTCTTTTCCACAGGCACTTGCTTGCTTATCTCGTTTTCCTCCCTTCTCCTCTTCCTCTCTTGCATCAGCCATTCCCAATCCTGCAGGATTGATTCAGACCCAGCCATGATGGGTGACTGGGGACAAAGAGAAGGCAAATTTATTAAATACTTTCTACAGCTCTGTGTATACAAAAGAGCATGGGGGAGCTCATGTCCATAATGGGGGTGGTAGTGACACAGCCCTGAATGATCCACAATGGCTCAAAAAGGATATGGTCCAGAATTATTTAGACATTATAAAGGTGGATAAAGCACCTGGACCTGATGGCATCCACCCACCGATCCTAAAAGAATTGAGCTCTGTCATTTCAAAGCCATTGTATCTCATTTTTAGGGACTCATTAATGACGGGAATAGTTCCTATACCTAAAAAGGGAACAAAGTCTTTACCAAGTAACTATAGACCTGTTAATTTAACTTCTATAGTCGGGAAAATACTGGAGAGTTTAATAAAAGGCACATAAATGAGTTCTTGCTGGAAAAAAAACATATTAAGCAACAGACATCATGGATTCATGAAAGACAGAAGTTGTCAGACAAACCTGATTTCTTTTTTTGAAGAGGTAAGTAAAACCTTGGACAGAGGCGTGGCGGTGGACGTGGTATACTTGGACAGAGGGGTGGCTGTGGACGTGGTATACTTGCACAGAGGGGTGGCTGTAGACGTGGTATACTTGGACAGAGGGGTGGCTGTGGACTTGGTATACTTGGACAGAGGGGTGGCTGTGGACGTGGTATACTTGGAAAGAGGGGTGGCTGTGGATGTGGTATACGTGGACAGAGGGGTGGCTGTGGACGTGGTATACTTGGACAGAGGGGTGGCTGTGGACGTGGTATACTTGGACAGAGGGGTGGCTGTGGACATGGTATACTTGGACAGAGGGGTGGCTGTGGACGTGGTATACTTGGACAGAGGGATGACTGTGGATGTGGTATACTTGGACAGAAGGGTGGCTGTGGACGTGGTATACTTGGACAGAGGGGTGGCTGTGGACGAGGTATACTTGGACAGAGGGGTGGCTGTGGACGTGGTATACTTGGACAGAGGGTTGGCTGTGGAGGTGGTAAACTTGGACAGAGGGGTGGCTGTGGACGTGGTATACTTGGACAGAGGGGTGGCTGTGGACGTGACATACTTGGACAGAGGGGAGGCTGTGGGCATGGTATACTTGGACAGAGGGGTGGCTGTGGACGTGGTATACTTGGACAGAAGGGTGGCTGTGGACGTGGTATACTTGGACAGAAGGGTGGCGGTGGGCATGGTATACTTGGACAGAGGGGTGGCTGTGGACGTGACATACTTGGACAGAGGGGTGGCTGTGGACGTGACATACTTGGACAGAGGGGTGGCTGTGGACGTGGTAAACTTGGACAGAGGGGTAGCTGTGGACGTGGTATACTTGGACAGAGGGGTGGCTGTGGATGTGGTATACTTGGACAGAGGGGTGGCTGTGGATGTGGTATACTTGGACAGAAGGGTGGCTGTGGACGTGGTATACTTGGACAGAGGGGTGGCTGTGGATGTGGTATACTTGGACAGAGGGGTGGCGGTGGACGTGGTACACTTGGACAGAGGGGTGGCTGTGGACATGACATACTTGGACAGAGGGGTGGCGGTGGACGTGGTATACTTGGACAGAGGGGTGGCTGTGGACGTGACATACTTGGACAGAGGGGAGGCTGTGGGCATGGTATACTTGGACAGAGGGGTGGCTGTGGACATGATATACTTGGACAGAAGGGTGGCTGTGGTCATGGTATACTTGGACAGAGGGGTGGCGGTGGACGTGGTATACTTGAACAGAGGGGTGGCTGTGGACGTGACATACTTGGACAGAGGGGTGGCTGTGGACATGGTATACTTGGACAGAGGGGTGGCTGTGGACATGGTATACTTGGACAGAGGGGTGGCTGTGGACGTGGTATACTTGGACAGAAGGGTGGCTGTGGACATGACATACTTGGACAGAGGGGAGGCTGTGGACGTGGTATAGTGGTATACTTGGACAGAGGGGTGGCTGTGGACGAGGTATACTTGGACAGAAGGGTGGCTTTGGATGTAATATACTTGGACAGAGGGGTGGCTGTGGACGTGGTATACTTGGACAGAGGGGTGGCTGTGGACGTGGTATACTTGGACAGAAGAGTGGCTGTGGACGTGGTATACTTGGACAGAGGGGTGGCTGTGGACGTGGTATACTTGGACAGAGGGGTGGCTGTGGATGTGGTATACTTGGACAGAAGGGTGGCTGTGGACGTGACATACTTGGACAGAGGGGAGGCTGTGGACGAGGTATACTTGGACAGAGGGGTGGCTGTGGACGTGGTATACTTGGACAGAGGGGAGGCTGTGGACGTGACATACTTGGACAGAGGGGTGGCTGTGGACGTGGTATACTTGGACAGAGGGGTGGCTGTGGATGTGGTATACTTGGACAGAGGGGTGGCGGTGGACGTGGTATACTTGGACAGAGGGGTGGCGGTGGACGTGGTATACTTGGACAGAGGGGTGGCTGTGGACATGGTATACTTGGGCAGAGGGGAGGCTATGTACGTGGTATAGTGGTATACTTGGACAGAGGGGTGACTGTGGATGTTGTATACTTGGACAGAAGGGTGGCTGTGGATGTGATATACTTGAACAGAGGGGTGGCTGTGGATGTGGTATACTTGGACAGAGGGGTGGCTGTGGACGTGGTATACTTGGACAGAGGGGTGGCTGTGGACGTGGTATACTTGGACAGAGGTGTGGCTGTGGATGTGGTATACTTGGACAGAAGGGTGGCTGTGGACGTGACATACTTGGACAGAGGGGAGGCTGTGGACGAGGTATACTTGGACAGAGGGGTGGCTGTGGACGTGGTATACTTGGACAGAGGGGTGGCTGTGGACGTGGTATACTTGGACAGAAGGGTGGCTGTGGAGGTGGTATACTTGGACAAAAGGGTGGCGGTGGACGTGGTATACTTGGACAGAGGGGTGGCTGTGGACGTGACATACTTGGACAGAGGGGTGGCTGTGGATGTGACATACTTGGACAGAGGGGTGGCTGTGGACGTGGTATACTTGGACAGAGGGGTGGCTGTGGACGTGGTATACTTGGAAAGAGGGGTGGCTGTGGATGTGGTATACTTGGACAGAGGGGTGGCTGTGGACGTGGTATACTTGGACAGAAGGGTGGCTGTGGACGTGGTATACTTGGACAGATGGGTGGCTGTGGATGTGGTATACTTGGACAGAGGGGTGGCGGTGGACGTGGTATACTTGGACAGAGGGGTGGCGGTGGACGTGGTATACTTGGACAGAGGGGTGGCTGTGGACATGACATACTTGGACAGAGGGGTGGCGGTGGACGTGGTATACTTGGACAGAGGGGTGGCTGTGGACGAGACATACTTGGACAGAGGGGAGGCTGTGGGCATGGTATACTTGGACAGAGGGGTGGCTGTGGACGTGGTATACTTGGACAGAAGGGTGGCTGTGGTCATGGTATACTTGGACAGAGGGGTGGCGGTGGACGTGGTATACTTGGACAGAGGGGTGGCTGTGGACGTGACATACTTGGACAGAGGGGGGCTGTGGGCATGGTATACTTGGACAGAGGGGTGGCTGTGGACATGGTATACTTGGACAGAAGGGTGGCTGTGGTCATGGTATACTTGGACAGAGGGGTGGTGGTGGACGTGGTATACTTGAACAGAGGGGTGGCTGTGGACGTGACATACTTGAACAAAGGGGTGGCTGTGGACGTGACATACTTGGACAGAGGGGTGGCTGTGGACATGGTATACTTGGACAGAGGGGTGGCTGTGGACGTGGTATACTTGGACAGAGGGGTGGCTGTGGACGTGGTATACTTGGACAGAAGGGTGGCTGTGGACATGACATACTTGGACAGAGGGGAGGCTGTGGACGTGGTATAGTGGTATACTTGGACAGAGGGGTGGCTGTGGACGTGGTATACTTGGACAGAAGGGTGGCTGTGGATGTGATATACTTGGACAGAGGGGTGGCTGTGGACATGGTATACTTGGACAGAGGGGTGGCTGTGGACGTGGTATACTTGGACAGAGGGGTGGCTGTGGACGTGGTATACTTGGACAGAGGGGTGGCTGTGGACGTGGTATACTTGGACAGAGGTGTGGCTATGGATGTGGTATACTTGGACAGAAGGGTGGCTGTGGACGTGACATACTTGGACAGAGGGGAGGCTGTGGACGAGGTATACTTGGACAGAGGGGTGGCTGTGGACGTGGTATACTTGGACAGAGGGGTGGCTGTGGACGTGGTATACTTGGACAGAAGGGTGGCTGTGGACGTGGTATACTTGGACAAAAGGGTGGCGGTGGACGTGGTATACTTGGACAGAGGGGTGGCTGTGGACGTGACATACTTGGACAGAGGGGTGGCTGTGGACGTGGTATACTTGGACAGAGGGGTGGCTGTGGACGTGGTATACTTGGACAGAGGGGTGGCTGTGGATGTGGTATACTTGGACAGAGGGGTGGCTGTGGACGTGGTATACTTGGACAGAGGGGTGGCTGTGGATGTGGTATACTTGGACAGAGGGGTGGTGGTGGACGTGGTATACTTGGACAGAGGGGTGGTGGTGGACGTGGTATACTTGGACAGAGGGGTGGCTGTGGACATGACATACTTGGACAGAGGGGTGGCGGTGGACGTGGTATACTTGGACAGAGGGGTGGCTGTGGACGAGACATACTTGGACAGAGGGGAGGCTGTGGGCATGGTATACTTGGACAGAGGGGTGGCTGTGGACGTGGTATACTTGGACAGAAGGGTGGCTGTGGTCATGGTATACTTGGACAGAGGGGTGGCAGTGGACGTGGTATACTTGAACAGAGGGGTGGCTGTGGACGTGACATACTTGAACAGAGGGGTGGCTGTGGACATGACATACTTGGACAGAGGGGTGGCTGTGGACATGGTATACTTGGACAGAGGGGTGGCTGTGGACGTGGTATACTTGGACAGAGGGGTGGCTGTGGACGTGGTATACTTGGACAGAAGGGTGGCTGTGGACATGACATACTTGGACAGAGGGGAGGCTGTGGACGTGGTATACTTGGACAGAGGGGTGGCTGTGGACGTGGTATACTTGGACAGAGGGGTAGCTGTGGACGTGGTATACTTGGACAGAGGGGTGGCTGTGGATGTGGTATACTTGGACAGAGGGGTGGCTGTGGACGTGGTATACTTGGACAGAAGGGTGGCTGTGGACGTGGTATACTTGGACAGAGGGGTGGCTGTGGATGTGGTATACTTGGACAGAGGGGTGGCGGTGGACGTGGTACACTTGGACAGAGGGGTGGCTGTGGACATGACATACTTGGACAGAGGGGTGGCGGTGGACGTGGTATACTTGGAGAGAGGGGTGGCTGTGGACGTGACATACTTGGACAGAGGGGTGGCTGTGGACATGGTATACTTGGACAGAAGGGTGGCTGTGGTCATGGTATACTTGGACAGAGGGGTGGCGGTGGACGTGGTATACTTGAACAGAGGGGTGGCTGTGGACGTGACATACTTGAACAGAGGGGTGGCTGTGGACGTGACATACTTGGACAGAGGGGTGGCTGTGGACATGGTATACTTGGACAGAGGGGTGGCTGTGGACGTGGTATACTTGGACAGAGGGGTGGCTGTGGACGTGGTATACTTGGACAGAAGGGTGACTGTGGAAATGACATACTTGGACAGAGGGGAGGCTGTGGACGTCGTATAGTGGTATACTTGGACAGAAGGGTGGCTGTGGACGTGGTATACTTGGACAGAAGGGTGGCTTTGGATGTGATATACTTGGACAGAGGGGTGGCTGTGGACGTGGTATACTTGGACAGAGGGGTGGCTGTGGACGTGGTATACTTGGACAGAAGAGTGGCTGTGGACGTGGTATACTTGGACAGAGGGGTGGCTGTGGATGTGGTATACTTGGACAGAGGGGTGGCTGTGGACATGACATACTTGGACAGAGGGGTGGCGGTGGACGTGGTATACTTGGACAGAGGGGTGGCTGTGGATGTGGTATACTTGGACAGAAGGGTGGCTGTGGATGTGACATACTTGGACAGAGGGGAGGCTGTGGACGAGGTATACTTGGACAGAGGGGTGGCTGTGGACGTGGTATACTTGGACAGAGGGGTGGCTGTGGACGTGACATACTTGGACAGAGGGGTGGCTGTGGACATGACATACTTGGATAGAGGGGTGGCGGTGGACGTGGTATACTTAGACAGAGGGGTGGCTGTGGACGAGACATATTTGGACAGAGGGGAGGCTGTGGGCATGGTATACTTGGACAGAGGGGTGGCTGTGGACGTGGTATACTTGGACAGAAGGGTGGCTGTGGTCATGGTATACTTGGACAGAGGGGTGGCGGTGGACGTGGTATACTTGAACAGAGGGGTGGCTGTGGACGTGACATACTTGAACAGAGGGGTGGCTGTGGACGTGACATACTTGGACAGAGGGGTGGCTGTGGACATGGTATACTTGGACAGAGGGGTGGCTGTGGACGTGGTATACTTGGACAGAGGGGTGGCTCTGGACGTGGTATACTTGGACAGAAGGGTGGCTGTGGACATGACATACTTGGACAGAGGGGAGGCTGTGGACGTGGTATAGTAGTATACTTGGACAGAGGGGTGGCTGTGGACGTGGTATACTTGGACAGAAGGGTGGCTGTGGATGTGATATACTTGGACAGAGGGGTGGCTGTGGATGTGTTATACTTGGACAGAGGGGTGGCTGTGGACGTGGTATACTTGGACAGAGGGGTGGCTGTGGACATGGTATACTTGGACAGAGGGGTGGCTGTGGATGTGATATACTTGGACAGAGAGATGGCTGTGGACGTGGTATACTTGGGCAGAGGGGTGGCTGTGGTTGTGGCATACTTGGACAGAGGGATGGCTGTGGACTTGGTATACTCGGACAGAGGGTGGCTGTCGACGTGGTATACTTGGACAGAGGGGTGGCTGTGGACGTGGTATACTCAGACAGAGGGTGGCTGTGGACGTGGTATACTTGGACAGAGGGGTGGCTGTGGTTGTGGCATACTTGGACAGAGGGATGGCTGTGGACGTGGTATACTTGGACAGAAGGGTGGCTGTGGACGTAGTATATTTGGACAGAGGGGTGGCTGTGGATGTGCTATACTTGGACAGAGGGGTGGCAGGGGACGTGGTACACTTGGACAGAGGGGTGGCTGTGGACATGACATACTTGGACAGAGGGGTGGCGGTGGACGTGGTATACTTGGACAGATGGGTGGCTGTGGACGTGACATACTTGGACAGAGGGGAGGCTGTGGGCATGGTATACTTGGACAGAAGGGTGGCTGTGGTCATAGTATACTTGGACAGAGGGGTGGCTGTGGACGTGACATACTTGGACAGAGGGGAGGCTGTGGGCATGGTATACTTGGACAGAAGGGTGGCTGTGGTCATGGTATACTTGGACAGAGGGGTGGCTGTGGATGTGGTATACTTGGACAGAAGGGTGGCTGTGGTCATGGTATACTTGGACAGAGGGGTGGCGGTGGACGTGGTATACTTGAACAGAGGGGTGGCTGTGGACGTGACATACTTGGACAGAGGGGTGGCGGTGGACGTGGTATACTTGGACAGAGGGGTGGCTGTGGATGTGACATACTTGGACAGAGGGGTGGCGGTGGACGTGGTATACTTGGACAGAGGGGTGGCTGTGGACGTGACATACTTGGACAGAGGGGAGGCTGTGGGCATGGTATACTTGGACAGAAGGGTGGCTGTGGTCATAGTATACTTGGACAGAGGGGTGGCTGTGGACGTGGTATACTTGGACAGAAGGGTGGCTGTGGTCATGGTATACTTGGACAGAGGGGTGGCTGTGGACGTGGTATACTTGGACAGAGGGGTGGCTGTGGATGGGGTATACTTGAACAGAGGGGTGGCTGTGGACGTGACATACTTGGACAGAGGGGTGGCTGTGGACGTGACATACTTGGACAGAGGGGAGGCTGTGGACGAGGTATACTTGGACAGAAGGGTGGCTGTGGACGTGGTATACTTGGACAGAGGGGTGGCTGTGGACGTGGTATACTTGGACAGAAGGGTGGCTGTGGTCATGGTATACTTGGACAGAGGGGTGGCCGTGGACATGGTATACTTGAACAGAGGGGTGGCTGTGGATGTGACAAATTGAACAGAGGGGTGGCTGTGGACGTGACATACTTGGACAGGGGGGTGGCTGTGGACATGGTATACTTGAACAGAGGGGTGGCTGTGGACGTGGTATACTTGGACAGAGGGGTGGCTGTGGACGTGGTATACTTGGACAGAAAGGTGGCTGTGGACATGACATACTTGGACAGAGGGGAGGCTGTGAAAGTGGTATAGTGGTATACATGGACAGAGGGGTGGCTGTGGACGTGGTATACTTGGACAGAAGGGTGGCTGTGGACGTGGTATACTTGGACAGAGGGGTGGCTGTGGACGTGGTATACTTGGACAGAGGGGTGGCTGTGGATGTGGTATACTTGGACAGAGGGGTGGCTGTGGACGTGGTATACTTGGACAGAGGGGTGGCTGTGGACGTGGTATACTTGGACAGAGGGGTGGCTGTGGACGTGGTATACTTGGACAGAGGGGTGGCTGTGGATGTGGTATACTTGGACAGAAGGGTGGCTGTGGACGTGGTATACTTGGACAGAGGGGTGGCTGTGGACGAGGTATACTTGGACAGAGGGGTGGCTGTGGACGTGGTATACTTGGACAAAGGGGTGGCTGTGGAGGTGGTAAACTTGGACAGAGGGGTGGCTGTGGACGTGACATACTTGGACAGAGGGGAGGCTGTGGGCATGGTATACTTGGACAGAGGGGTGACTGTGGACGTGGTATACTTGAACAGAAGGGTGGCTGTGGACATGACATACTTGGACAGAGGGGAGGCTATGAAAGTGGTATAGTGGTATACTTGGACAGAGGGGTGGCTGTGGACGTGGTATACTTGGACAGAAGGGTGGCTGTGGACGTGGTATACTTGGACAGAGGGGTGGCTGTGGACGTGGTATACTTGGACAGAGGTGTGGCTGTGGACGTGGTATACTTGGACAGAGGGGTGGCTGTGGACGTGGTATACTTGGACAGAGGGGTGGCTGTGGACGTGGTATACTTGGACAGAGGGGTGGCTGTGGACGTGGTATACTTGGACAGAGGGGTGGCTGTGGATGTGGTATACTTGGACAGAAGGGTGGCTGTGGACGTGGTATACTTGGACAGAGGGGTGGCTGTGGACGAGGTATACTTGGACAGAGGGGTGGCTGTGGACGTGGTATACTTGGACAAAGGGGTGGCTGTGGAGGTGGTAAACTTGGACAGAGGGGTGGCTGTGGACGTGACATACTTGAACAGAGGGGAGGCTGTGGGCATGGTATACTTGGATAGAGGGGTGGCTGTGGACATGGTATAATTGGACAGAAGGGTGGCTGTGGACGTGGTATACTTGGACAGAAGGGTGGCGGTGGACGTGGTATACTTGGACAGAGGGGTGGCTTTGGACGTGACATACTTGGACAGAGGGGTGGCTGTGGATGTGACATACTTGGACAGAGGGGTGGCTGTGGACGTGGTATACTTGGACAGATGGGTGGCTGTGGACGTGGTATACTTGGACAGAGGGGTGGCTGTGGATGTGGTATACTTGGACAGAGGGGTGGCTGTGGACGTGGTATACTTGGACAGAGGGGTGGCTGTGGACGTGGTATACTTGGACAGAGGGGTGGCTGTGGATGTGGTATACTTGGACAGAGGGGTGGCGGTGGACGTAGTATACTTGGACAGAGGGGTGGCTGTGGACATGACATACTTGGACAGAGGGGTGGCGGTGGACGTGGTATACTTGGACAGAGGGGTGGCTGTGGACGTGACATACTTGGACAGAGGGGAGGCTGTGGGCATGGTATACTTGGACAGAGGGGTGGCTGTGGATGTGGTATACTTGGACAGAAGGGTGGCTGTGGTCATGGTATACTTGGACAGAAGGGTGGCTGTGGTCATGGTATACTTGGACAGAGGGGTGGCGGTGGATGTGATATACTTGGACAGAGGGGTGGCTGTGGATGTGATATACTTGGACAGAGGGGTGGCTGTGGACGTGGTATACTTGGAAAAAGGGGTGGCTGTGGACGTGGTATACTTGGATAGAGGGGTGGCTGTGGACATGGTATACTTGGACAGAGGGGTGGCTGTGGATGTGATATACTTGGACAGAGGGGTGGCTGTGGACGTGGTATACTTGGACAGAGGGATGGCTGTGGACATGGTATACTTGGACAGAGGGGTGGCTGTGGATGTGATATACTTGGACAGAGGGGTGGCTGTGGACGTGGTATACTTGGACAGAGGGGTGGCTGTGGTTGTGGCATACTTGGACAGAGGGATGGCTGTGGACGTGGTATACTCGGACAGAGGATGGCTGTGGACGTGGTATACTTGGACAGAGGGGTGGCGGTGGACATGGTATACTTGGACAGAGGGTTGGCTGTGGACGTGACATACTTGGACAGAGGGGAGGCTGTGGGCATGGTATACTTGGACAGAGGGGTGGCTGTGGATGTGGTATACTTGGACAGAAGGGTGGCTGTGGTCATGGTATACTTGGACAGAGGGGTGGCGGTGGATGTGGTATACTTGAACAGAGGGGTGGCTGTGGACGTGACATACTTGAACAGAGGGGTGGCTGTGGACGTGACATACTTGGACAGAGGGGTGGCTGTGGACATGGTATACTTGGACAGAGCGGTGGCTGTGGACGTGGTATACTTGGACAGAGGGGTGGCTGTGGACGTGGTATACTTGGACAGAAGGGTGGCTGTGGACATGACATACTTGGACAGAGGGGAGGCTGTGGACGTGGTATAGTGGTATTCTTGGACAGAGGGGTGGCTGTGGACGTGGTATACTTGGACAGAAGGGTGGCTGTGGATGTGATATACTTGGACAGAGGGGTGGCTGTGGACGTGGTATACTTGGAAAGAGGGTTGGCTGTGGACGTGGTATACTTGGATAGAGGGGTGGCTGTGGACATGGTATACTTGGACAGAGGGGTGGCTGTGGATGTGATATACTTGGACAGAGGGGTGGCTGTGGACGTGGTATACTTGGAAAGAGGGGTGGCTGTGGACGTGGTATACTTGGATAGAGGGGTGGCTGTGGACATGGTATACTTGGACAGAGGGGTGGCTGTGGATGTGATATACTTGGACAGAGGGGTGGCTGTGGACGTGGTATACTTGGACAGAGGGGTGGCTGTGGACATGGTATACTTGGACAGAGGGGTGGCTGTGGATGTGATATACTAGGACAGAGGGGTGGCTGTGGACGTGGTATACTTGGACAGAGGGGTGGCTGTGGTTGTGGCATACTTGGACAGAGGGATGGCTGTGGACGTGGTATACTCGGACAGAGGATGGCTGTGGATGTGGTATACTCGGACAGAGGGTGGCTGTGGACGTGGTATACTTGGACAGAGGGGTGGCTGTGGTTGTGGCATACTTGGATAGAAGGATGGCTGTGGACGTGGTATACTCGGACAGAGGATGGCTGTGGATGTGGTATACTCGGACAGAGGGTGGCTGTGGACGTGGTATACTTGGACAGAGGGGTGGCTGTGGTTGTGGCATACTTGGATAGAAGGATGGCTGTGGACGTGGTATACTCGGACAGAGGGTGGCTGTGGACGTGTTATACTTGGACAGAGGGCTGGCTGTGGACGTGGTATACTCGGACAGAGGATGGCTGTGGACGTGGTATACTTGGACAGAGGGATGGCTGTGGACGTGGTATACTTGGACAGAGGGGTGGCTGTGGACGTGGTATTCTTGGACAGAGGGGTGGCGGTGGACGTGGTATACTTGGACAGAGGGGTGGCGGTGGACGTGGTATACTTGGACAGAGGGGTGGCTGTGGACGTGGTATACTTGGATTTTGCAAAAGTGTTTGATACAGTTCCTCACACACGGCTCATGTGTAAGGTAAAATCTACAGGCTTGGAAATATCAGTTTGTAAATGGAAAGAAAACTGGCTAAAAGACAGAATTCAGAGAGTCGTGGTGAATGATTCGTACTCTGAATGGTCTGAGGTTATCAGTGGTGTACCCCAAGGTTCAGTGTTATCAGTGGTGTACCCCAAGGTTCAGTGTTATCAGTGGTGTACCCCAAGGTTCAGTGTTATCAGTGGTGTACCCCAAGGTTCAGTGTTATCAGTGGTGTACCCCAAGGTTCAGTGTTATCAGTGGTGTACACCAAGGTTCAGTGCTGGGACCCTTACTCTTTAACATCTTTATAAAGGGATTTCAGTCTTTGCAGATGACACCAAGGCACCGGGAGGTGAGAGGTATGAGGCACCGGGAGGTGAGATGTATGAGGCACCGGGAGGTGAGATGTATGAGGCACCGGGAGGTGAGATGTATGAGGCACCGGGAGGGGAGAGGTATGAGGCACCGGGAGGTGAGAGGTATGAGGCACCGGGAGGGGAGAGGCATGAGGCACCGGGAGGTGAGAGGTATGAGGCACCGGGAGGTGAGAGGTATGAGGCACCGGGAGGTGAGAGGTATGAGGCACCGGGAGGTGAGAGGTATGAGGCACCTGGATGTGAGAGGTATGAGGCACCGGGAGGTGAGAGGTATGAGGCACCGGGAGGTGAGATGTATGAGGCACTGGGAGGGGAGAGGTATGAGGCACCGGGAGGTGAGAGGTATGAGGCACAGGGAGGTGAGAGGTATGAGGCACCGGGAGAGGAGAGGTATGAGGCACTGGGAGGTGAGAGGTATGAGGCACCTGGAGGTGAGAGGTATGAGGCACCGGGAGGTGAGAGGTATGAGGCACCGGGAGGTGAGATGTATGAGGCACCGGGAGGGGAGAGGTATGAGGCACCTGGAGGTTAGAGGTATGAGGCACCGGGAGGTGAGAGGTATGAGGCACCGGGAGGGGAGAGGCATGAGGCACCGGGAGGTGAGAGGTATGAGGCACCGGGAGGTGAGAGGTATGAGGCACCGGGAGGTGAGAGGTATGAGGCACCGGGAGGTGAGAGGTATGAGGCACCTGGATGTGAGAGGTATGAGGCACCGGGAGGTGAGAGGTATGAGGCACCGGGAGGTGAGATGTATGAGGCACTGGGAGGGGAGAGGTATGAGGCACCGGGAGGTGAGAGGTATGAGGCACAGGGAGGTGAGAGGTATGAGGCACCGGGAGAGGAGAGGTATGAGGCACTGGGAGGTGAGAGGTATGAGGCACCTGGAGGTGAGAGGTATGAGGCACCGGGAGGTGAGAGGTATGAGGCACCGGGAGGTGAGATGTATGAGGCACCGGGAGGGGAGAGGTATGAGGCACCTGGAGGTTAGAGGTATGAGGCACCGGGAGGTGAGAGGTATGAGGCACCGGGAGGGGAGAGGCATGAGGCACCGGGAGGTGAGAGGTATGAGGCACCGGGAGGTGAGAGGTATGAGGCACCGGGAGGTGAGAGGTATGAGGCACCGGGAGGTGAGAGGTATGAGGCACCTGGATGTGAGAGGTATGAGGCACCTGGAGGTGAGAGGTATGAGGCACCGGGAGGTGAGATGTATGAGGCACTGGGAGGGGAGAGGTATGAGGCACCGGGAGGTGAGAGGTATGAGGCACAGGGAGGTGAGAGGTATGAGGCACCGGGAGAGGAGAGGTATGAGGCACCGGGAGGGGAGAGGTATGAGGCACTGGGAGGGGAGAGGTATGAGGCATGAAATATGACGATTTGCTGTTTGTATAGAGAAGGATTTATTTTTAGATGAATATTTTCACGCCGGTTCTTACCTGAAGATGAATCTGGATGCTTTCCATGGAGGCTCATCATCATCATCATCATTCTTCTTCTGTGCTGCCGGACCAGTTCAGGCTGAAAAACCAGTTTGAGTTGAATGGAAGAATATCGGTGAAATGATAAAAAGGCGACGAGAAAATCTTCATCCAGAACTCCTCAGATTTCATCCATTCATAAGGCAAAAGAAAAAGATTCTGTGGCAGAACTCACAGCATTCGATACAATGAAAATACATTTTATATACTGTATATCTATGAGCTGCAGACCTCCTCCAAGTTCCTTCACCAGCACTTCTCATCTGCATGTAACCCTAACCCACCTAAACCACCCAACCCACCTAACCCAGCTAACCCTAATCCATGAAACCCTAACCCACCTAACCCTAACCCACCTAAACCTAATCCATGAAACCCTAACCCACCTAACCCTATCCCATCCAACCCACCAAACCCTAAACCACCTAACCCTAATCCATGAAACCCTAACCCACCTAACCCTATCCCATCCAACCCACCTAACCCTAAACCATGAAACCCTAACCCACCTAACCCTAATCCATGAAACCCTAACCCACCTAACCCTAATCCATGAAACCCTAACCCACCTAACCCTATCCCATCCAACCCACCTAACCCTAAACCACCTAACCCTAATCCATGAAACCCTAACCCACCTAACCCTATCCCATCCAACCCACCTAACCCTAAACCATGAAACCCTAACCCACCTAACCCTAATCCATGAAACCCTAACCCACCTAACCCTAATCCATGAAACCCTAACCCACCTAACCCTATCCCACCTAAACCTAATCCATGAAACCCTAACCCACCTAACCCTAACCCACCTAAACCTAATCCATGAAACCCTAACCCACCTAACCCTATCCCATCCAACCCACCTAACCCTAAACCACCTAACCCTAATCCATGAAACCCTAACCCACCTAACCCTATCCCATCCAACCCACCTAACCCTAAACCATGAAACCCTAACCCACCTAACCCTAATCCATGAAACCCTAACCCACCTAACCCTAATCCATGAAACCCTAACCCACCTAACCCTATCCCATCCAACCCACCTAACCCTAAACCACCTAAACCTAATCCATGAAACCCTAACCCACCTAACCCTATCCCATCCAACCCACCTAACCCTAAACCACCTAACCCTAATCCATGAAACCCTAACCCACCTAACCCTATCCCATCCAACCCACCTAACCCTAAACCACGAAACCCTAACCCACCTAACCCTAATCCATGAAACCCTAACCCACCTAACCCTATCCCATCCAACCCACCTAACCCTAAACCACCTAACCCACCTAACCCTAATCCATGAAACCCTAACCCACCTAACCCTATCCCATCCAACCCACCTAACCCTAATCCATGAAACCCTAACCCACCTAACCCACCTAACCCTAATCCATGAAACCCTAACCCACCTAACCCTATCCCATCCAACCCACCTAACCCTAACCCACCTAACCCTAACCCACCTAAACCACCTAACCCACCTAAACCTAATCCATGAAACCCTAACCCACCTAACCCTATCCCATCCAACCCACCTAACCCTAAACCACCTAACCCTAATCCATGAAACCCTAACCCACCTAACCCTATCCCATCCAACCCACCTAACCCTAATCCATGAAACCCTAACCCACCTAACCCTAATCCATGAAACCCTAACCCACCTAACCCTATCCCATCCAACCCACCTAACCCTAAACCACCTAAACCTAATCCATGAAACCCTAACCCACCTAACCTTATCCCATCCAACCCACCTAACCCTAAACCACCTAACCCACCTAACCCTAATCAATGAAACCCTAACCCACCTAAACCACCTAACCCACCTAACCCACCTAACCCTAATCCATGAAACCCTAACCCACCTAACCCTATCCCATCCAACCCACCTAACCCTAAACCACCTAACCCTATCCCATCCAACCCACCTAACCCTAAACCACCTAACCCACCTAACCCTAATCCATGAAATCCTAACCCACCTAACCCTATCCCATCCAACCCACCAATCCCTAACCCACCTAACCCTATCCCATCCAACCCACCTAACCCTAACCCACCTAACCCACCTAACCCTAATCCATGAAACCCTAACCCACCTAACCCTATTCCATCCAACCCACCAAACCCTAACCCACCTAACCCACCTAACCCTAATCCATGAAACCCTAACCCACCTAACCCTATCCCATCCAACCCACCTAACCCTAACCCACCTAACCCTAATCCATGAAACCCTAACCCACCTAACCCTATCCCATCCAACCCACCAAACCCTAACCCACCTAACCCTAATCCATGAAACCCTAACCCACCTAACCCTATCCCATCCAACCCACCTAACCCTAAACCACCTAAACCTAATCCATGAAACCCTAACCCACCTAACCCTATCCCATCCAACCCACCAAACCCTAACCCACCTAACCCTAATCCATGAAACCCCAACCCACCTAACCCATGTAACCCTAACCCATCCAACCCATGCAACCCTAACCCACCTAACCCTATCCCATCCAACCCACCTAACCCTAAACCACCTAACCCACCTAACCCTAATCCATGAAACCCTAACCCACCTAACCCTATCCCATCCAACCCACCTAACCCTAATCCATGAAACCCTAACCCACCTAACCCACCTAACCTTAATCCATGAAACCCTAACCCACCTAACCCTATCCCATCCAACCCACCTAACCCTAACCCACCTAAACCACCTAACCTACCTAAACCTAATCCATGAAACCCTAACCCACCTAACCCTATCCCATCCAACCCACCTAACCCTAAACCACCTAACCCTAATCCATGAAACCCTAACCCACCTAACCCTATCCCATCCAACCCACCTAACCCTAAACCATGAAACCCTAACCCACCTAACCCTATCCCATCCAACCCACCTAACCCTAAACCACCTAAACCTAATCCATGAAACCCTAACCCACCTAACCTTATCCCATCCAACCCACCTAACCCTAAACCACCTAACCCACCTAACCCTAATCAATGAAACCCTAACCCACCTAAACCACCCAACCCACCTAACCCACCTAACCCTAATCCATGAAACCCTAACCCACCTAACCCTATCCCATCCAACCCACCTAACCCTAACCCACCTAACCCTATCCCATCCAACCCACCTAACCCTAACCCACCTAACCCACCTAACCCTAATCCATGAAACCCTAACCCACCTAACCCTATCCCATCCAACCCACCAAACCCTAACCCACCTAACCCTAATCCATGAAACCCTAACCCACCTAACCCACCTAACCCTAACCCATCCAACCCATGCAACCCTAACCCACCTAACCCTATCCCATCCAACCCACCTAACCCTAAACCACTTAACTCTAATCCATGAAACCCTAACACACCTAACCCTATCCCATCCAACCCACCAAACCCTAACCCACCTAACCCTAATCCATGAAACCCTAACCCACCTAACCCACCTAACCCTAACCCATCCAACCCATGCAACCCTAACCCACCTAACCCTATCCCATCCAACCCACCTAACCCTAAACCACCTAAACCACCTAACCCTAAACCACTTAACTCTAATCCATGAAACCCTAACACACCTAACCCTATCCCATCCAACCCACCTAACCCTAACCCATCTGACCCTAATTAATCTAACCCATCTAACGCTATCCTTCACTTTCTCCTGAGCTGGTCAAAGCTGCTCTCACTTTCCTTTGGACTTGTGTAAACAGGCCTGTTACTACAAGTGGTGCCTCATGCCTCTCTGTTACAGCCAATGTTTCTACTTCCGTATTACATGGCGTGCCTTATTCCTCTGTGATTCATGTGGTGCCTCATGCCTCTCTTAATACTTTCTACCTCTATATTACACTCAGTGCCTCATACCTCTATATTATACGCAGTGCTCATATCTCTATATTACACTCAGTGCCTCATACCTCTATATTACACTCAGTGCTCATACCTCTATATTATACGCAGTGCTCATACCTCTATATTACACTCAGTGCCTCATACCTCTATATTATACGCAGTGCCTCATACCTCTATATTATACGCAGTGCTCATACCTCTATATTATACGCAGTGCTCATACCTCTATATTATATGCAGTGACTCATACCTCTATATTATACGCAGTGCTCATACCTCTATATTACACTCAGTGCCTCATACCTCTATATTACACTCAGTGCCTCATACCTCTATACTATACGCAGTGCCTCATACCTCTATATTATACGCAGTGCCTCATACCTCTATATTATACGCAGTGCTCATACCTCTATATTACACTCAGTGCCTCATACCTCTATATTATACGCAGTGCTCATACCTCTATATTACACTCAGTGCTCATACCTCTATATTATACGCAGTGCTCATACCTCTATATTACACTCAGTGCTCATACCTCTATATTACACTCAGTGCTCATACCTCTATATTATACGCAGTGCTCATACCTCTATATTACACTCAGTGCTCATACCTCTATATTACACTCAGTGCCTCATACCTCTATATTACACTCAGTGCTCATACCTCTATATTACACTCAGTGCTCATACCTCTATATTACACTCAGTGCTCATACCTCTATATTACACTCAGTGCTCATACCTCTATATTACACTCAGTGCTCATACCTCTATATTACACTCAGTGCTCATACCAGTATCAGCCTTTCTTGATGACTTCTCTGCCTGGCTACCCTACTTTCTCTTCTGAAATCCCCACAATCATTCTTGGGGACTTCAACATCCCTGTTAACACTAACACTACTATTACTTCTAAACTTCTCAGTCTAACCTCATCGCTTGACCTGAAGCAATGGATACAGGCTCCTACCCACTCCAACGGCAACACCCTTGACCTTGCCTTCTCCTATCTATGCACTCCGTGCAACCTTTCCAACAATCCACTCCCACTCTCTGATCACCACCTTATTACTTTTGCTCTCTCCCTGTCTTCCACCTCTTCTCCCTCCAACCGCCTAACAGTTACACGCAGAAACCTTCGCCACCTCAACCCTTCTCTTCTCTACTCTGCTACTGATCACCTCTATGACAAAATCTCCTCCCTGTCCTGCCCCAACCTAGCTACTTTCATCTACAACAGCTCACTGTCTTCCGCCCTAGACAAGCTTGCCCCCCTCACTACACGCAGAATTAGGCCCCGACTGCTACAACCCTGGCAAACAGATGACACCAGAAGTCTCAGAAAACGTAGCCGCGCTCTTGAGCGCCTGTGGCATAAGACTAAGACCCAGGAAGACTTCACACATTATAAATCTGCCCTCCTAAAATACTACTCCTGCCTTCACACTGCCAAACAGACCTACTTTATCACACTCATCAACACCTTCTCATCCAGTCCACGTCAACTCTTCTCTACCTTCAACACTCTACTCTGTCCTCCACTGCCTCCACCCACCAACTCACTCACTGCCCAGGAGATCGCCAATCACTTCAAAACTAAGATTGATACAATTCACGAGGAGATCGCCAATGCGCAAAAACCTCCCCCATGCAACACCCCATGTCCACAGACACAATCATTACTTCCCTCATTCAACCCTGCTACTACTACTGAGGTTGCTAAACTTTTTTCTAGCACTCATCTAACCACTTGCCCCCTGGATCCTGTTCCCTCGCAAATGCTACGCTCACCCTCTGACTCAATTCTACGCTCTCTAACTCACATTTTCAACCTCTCCCTCTCTTGTGGCATCTTCCCAAACTCTCTAAAACATGCGCTAGTCACCCCCATACTAAAAAAGCCCTCACTGGATCCCACCAGTCTCAACAACTTACGTCCCATCTCCTTACTCTCCTTCTCCTCCAAACTTCTTGAAAGACTGGTCTACAACCGACTAAGCGACCATCTGACCATAAATAAACTTCTTGATCCCCTTCAGTCCGGTTTTCGCCCTCAACACTCCACGGAAACTGCTCTCCTTAAACTCTCAAATGACCTACTAATGGCTAAAGCCAATGGACACTACTCTATACTACTTCTCCTGGATCTCTCTGCTGCCTTTGACACAGTGGACCATCCTCTCCTCCTCAAAAAACTCCACTCCTTTGGTCTCCATGACTGTACTCTTCGCTGGTTCTCATCCTACCTATCCCACCGCTCCTTCAGTGTCACTTACAACTCTACTTCCTCCTCTCCTCTTCCTTTTTCCGTTGTGGTCCCCCAAGGTTCTGTTCTCGGACCTCTCCTTTTCTCAATCTACACCACCTCCTTGGGTCAGTTGATTGCCTCCCACGGCTTTAAATATCATCTCTACGCTGATGACACCCAAATCTATCTCTCCACCCCCCAGCTCTCTCTATCTGTCTCCTCACGCATTACCAACTTACTAGCAGACATATCAGCCTGGATGTCACATCACTTTCTCAAACTCAACCTATCCAAAACCGAGCTCATGATATTTCCTCCCTCAGGTGCCACTTCCCCTGATCTACCTGTCAAGATCAACGGCTCAACTATCAACCCATCTCCCCACGCCAAGGTCCTAGGTGTAATCCTGGACTCTGAACTAACCTTCCGGCCCCACATCCTATCACTATCCAAAGCTTGCCGCCTCAATCTTCGCAACATCTCCAAGATACGCCCCTTCCTAACCAATGACACCACAAAGCTTCTAATCCACTCCCTGGTCATCTCCCGCCTCGACTACTGCAACTCCCTCCTCATTGGTTTACCTCTAAATAGGCTATCCCCACTTCAGTCCATCATGAACGCTGCGGCCAGGCTCATCCACCTCACAAACCGCTCAGCGTCTGCTACACCCCTCTGCCAATCCCTCCATTGGCTGCCACTCAGTCACCGAATCAAATTCAAGATACTAACTATAACTTACAAAGCCATCCACAACCTGGCCCCCAGCTACATCTCTAACCTAGTCACAAAATACCAACCTAATCGTTCTCTTCGCTCCTCCCAAGACCTCCTGCTCTCTAACTCCCTTGTCACCTCATCCCATGCTCGCCTCCAGGACTTCTCCAGAGCCTCCCCCATCCTCTGGAATGCTCTACCCCAATCCGTCCGATTTTCTCCTACTTTATCCACTTTCAGACGATCCCTGAAAACTCATCTCTTCAGAGAAGCCTATCTGGCCCCCACCTAACAACTGTACACTTATCTTCTCCATCAGCACATCACCCACAGTTATTACCTCTTGTATCTCTTGACCTTCCCTCTTAGATTGTAAGCTCTAAGGAGCAGGGCCCTCTGATTCCTACTGTATCAAATTGTATTGTATTTGTACTGTCTACCCTCAAGTTGTAAAGCGCTACGTAAACTGTTGGCGCTATATAAATACTGTATAATAATAATAATAATAATAATAAAATACCTCTATATTACACTCAGTGCTCATACCTCTATATTACACTCAGTGCCTCATACCTCTATATTACACTCAGTGCTCATACCTCTATATTACACTCAGTGCCTCATACCTCTATATTATACGCAGTGCTCATACCTCTATATTATACGCAGTACTCATACCTCTATATTACACTCAGTGCTCATACCTCTATATTATACGCAGTGCTCATACCTCTATATTATACGCAGTACTCATACCTCTATATTACACTCAGTGCTCATACCTCTATATTATACGCAGTGCTCATACCTCTATATTATACGCAGTGCCTCATACCTCTATATTATACGCAGTGCCTCATACCTCTATATTACACACAGTGCCTCATACCTCTATATTATACGCAGTGCCTCATACCTCTATATTACACACAGTGCCTCATACCTCTATATTATACGCAGTGCCTCATACCTCTATATTACACTCAGTGCCTCATACCTCTATACTATACGCAGTGCCTCATACCTCTATATTATACGCAGTGCTCATACCTCTATATTATACGCAGTGCCTCATACCTCTATATTACACACAGTGCCTCATACCTCTATATTATACGCAGTGCCTCATACCTCTATATTATACGCAGTGCCTCATACCTCTATATTACACACAGTGCCTCATACCTCTATATTACACTCAGTGCCTCATACCTCTATATTACACTCAGTGCCTCATACCTCTATACTATACGCAGTGCCTCATACCTCTATATTATACGCAGTGCCTCATACCTCTATATTACACTCAGTGCCTCATACCTCTATATTACACTCAGTGCCTCATACCTCTATGTAACATGCAGTGTCTCATTCTTCAGCTTCCAGCGGGTGTATATAGAGGCGTATATAGAGGGGTATATAGAGGCGTATATAGAGGGGTATATAGAGGGGTATATAGAGGTGTATATAGAGGGGTATATAGAGGTGTATATAGAGGCGTATATAGAGGCGTATATAGAGGCATATATAGAGGGGTATATAGAGGCGTATACAGAGGCGTATATAGAGGTGTATATAGAGGCGTATATAGAGGCATATATAGAGGTGTATATAGAGGTGTATATAGAGGCGTATATAGAGGGGTATATAGAGGCGTATATAGAGGGGTATATAGAGGCGTATATAGAGGCGTATATAGAGGCGTATATAGAGGTGTATATAGAGGCATATATAGAGGTGTATATAGAGGGGTATATAGAGGTGTATATAGAGGCATATATAGAGGTGTATATAGAGGTGTATATAGAGGCGTATATAGAGGTGTATATAGAGGCATATATAGAGGTGTATATAGAGGCGTATATAGAGGCGTATATAGAGGTGTATATAGAAGCATATATAGAGGTGTATATAGAGGCATATATAGAGGTGTATATAGAGGTGTATATAGAGGTGTATATAGAGGCATATATAGAGGGGTATATAGAGGCATATATAGAGGTGTATATAGAGGCATATATAGAGGTGTATATAGAGGTGTATATAGAGGTGTATATAGAGGCATATATAGAGGGGTATATAGAGGTGTATATAGAGGTGTATATAGAGGCGTATATAGAGGTGTATATAGAGGCATATATAGAGGTGTATATAGAGGCATATATAGAGGTGTATATAGAGGTGTATATAGAGGTGTATATAGAGGCATATATAGAGGTGTATATAGAGGTGTATATAGAGGCATATATAGAGGTGTATATAGAGGTATATAGAGGCGTATATAGAGGCGTATATAGAGGCATATATAGAGGTGTATATAGAGGTGTATATAGAGGCGTATATAGAGGTGTATATAGAGGCATATATAGAGGTGTATATAGAGGCATATATAGAGGTGTATATAGAGGCATATATAGAGGGGTATATAGAGGTGTATATAGAGGCATATATAGAGGGGTATATAGAGGTGTATATAGAGGCATATATAGAGGGGTATATAGAGGTGTATATAGAGGCATATATAGAGGTGTATATAGAGGGGTATATAGAGGTGTATATTGATGGGGATATAGAGGTGTATATTGAGGTGTATGTAGAGGCGTATGTAGAGGGGTATATAGAGGGGTATATAGAGGTATATAGAGATGTATATAGAGGTGTATATAGAGGCATATATAGAGGTGTATATAGAGGGGTATATAGAGGCGTATATAGAGGCATATATAGAGGGGTATATAGAGGGGTATATAGAGGTGTATACAGAGGGTATATAGAGGTGTATACAGAGGGTATATAGAGGTGTATACAGAGGGTATATAGAGGTGTATATAGAGGTGTATATAGAGGGGTATATAGAGGTGTATATTGATGGGGATATAGAGGTGTATATAGAGGCGTATATAGGGGTGTATTCAGAGGGGTATATAGAGGTGTATATAGAGGCGTATATAGAGGTGTATACAGAGGGTATATAGAGGTGTATATAGAGGCGTATATAGGGGTGTATATAGAGGCGTATATAGAGGGGTATATAGAGGTGTATACAGAGGGTATATAGAGGATTATATAGAGAGGCGTATATAGAGGGGTATATAGAGGTGTATATAGAGAGGGGTATATAGAGGTGTATACAGAGGGTATATAGAGGTGTATATAGAGGCGTATATAGGGGTGTATATAGAGGTGTATACAGAGGGTATATAGAGTTGTATATAGAGGTGTATATAGGGGTGTATTCAGAGGGGTATATAGAGGTGTATATAGAGGCGTATATAGAGGCGTTTATAGAGGTGTATATAGAGGTGTATACAGAGGGTATATAGAGGCGTATATAGAGGCATATATAGAGGGGTATATAGAGGTGTATATTGATGGGGATATAGAGGTGTATATAGAGGCGTATATAGGGGTGTATTCAGAGGGGTATATAGAGGTGTATATAGAGGCGTATATAGAGGTGTATACAGAGGGTATATAGAGGTGTATATAGAGGCGTATATAGGGGTGTATTCAGAGGCGTGTGATGTCATTGGGCGGTTTTTTGGCATTCCTCCAGCACGGAATGTTCTATATTTATTGTAGATCTGATAAGGGAAACCTGTCTATATGTAGCTATTGCTGACTTCCTGACAATGCGGGACGCCTGGCTGCTTTGTGATTGGCTCGCCTGGAACATATAGAGGGAGTCAGTGATCATGGGATCAGTATGACAGCCAGGCAGAGCAGCACATGGAGAAGCAGAGGCCACCATGGCAGGTTATGTTTGCCTTTCACAATGCCAAGAATTGTCCTTCTCATCGGGGGAATTCCCAACAAACAAGAAGTCATTACGATTTTGTGTTACAGATGATTGGTCCCTATGGGATTGGCACTGCTCTCCATTCCAGCGTCTGGAGGATTTTCATTGGCTGCCAGGGGTGGCATGTAATGTCAGTTATATTTATAGACGAACACTTTTTAGGCCCTTTCCACATCTCTGGTCCAGAAAATCATGAAGAATTAATAATCAGAAGACATATTTTCATGTCATTGCAGACGCCATCAATGGTCAGTATAAGTATCTATATGCTGGTTACACCCAAATCTATCTCCACTTCTCTGTTCACCCCTTTATTCTCCTCACAAACACATCAGTATGGACGTCTCACCCCTTCCTCCAACCCAATCTTTCAGAAATGGATAATATTTCCTCCACCATGTCCCCTCCCCTGACTTTTCTATTGAGATCAATAGCACTACCATCAGTTCTATCCCCCCCCCCCCCCCCCATACCAGGGTACTGGGTGTAATCCTGAACTCGGAACTCTCCACTCTGACCCCCATCCAATCACTGTCCAAATCCTGCCACCTTCACCACCGCAACATCTCCAAACTTCGGATCTTTTTTAATTCATGACACCACCGAGATGTTCTGGTTACTTCTCACCTCAACTATACAACTCCCTACTCATTGTCCTATCTCTACACAGGCCACCCCACGTCCCCACCCCCATTTTAGTCCATCATAAATACTGTTGCCAGGCTCATCTACCTTACAAGTCGCTCAGTGTCATCCACCCCTCCCTGCTAATCCATCCACTGGCCTCCATTCAGTGTCCTCCAACCCTCTCTGCCAATCCCTCCACTGGTCTCCATTCAGTGTCCTCCACCCCTCTCTACCAATCCCTCCACTGGTCTCCATTCAGTGTCCTCCACCCCTCTCTACCAATCCCTCCACTGGTCTCCATTCAGTGTCCTCCACCCCTCTCTACCAATCCCTCCACTGGTCTCCATTCAGTGTCCTCCACCCCTCTCTACCAATCCCTCCACTGGCCTCCATTCATTGTCCTCCACCCCTCTCTGCCAATCCCTCCACTGGTCTCCATTCAGTGTCCTCCACCCCTCTCTGCCAATCCCTCCACTGGCATCCATTCAGTGTTCTCCACCCCTCTCTGCAAATCCCTCCACTGGCCTCAAATCATTGTACTCCAACCCACTCTGCCAATCCTTCCACTGAACTCCATTCAGTGTCCTCCACCCCTCTATGCAAGTCCCTCCATTGGTCTCCATTCAGTGTCCTCCACCCCTTTCTGCCGCAGCAGATGTAGAGACCGGGGAACTCGGCAAAGGGATGGTGGGAACTCCTTATAATGGGCACAGCGGGTGTACAGACCCGGGAACTCAGCACAGGGATGGTGGGAAACTCTCATAATGGCCACAGGGGGTGTACAGACCCGGCAATTCAGCACAGGGATGGTGGGAAACTGCCATTCTGCTCCTTGACAGTGAGGTGTGAGGTTGCTGGTTCCTTAGCTCCTGTGCTTCCAGAGACTAGGGGCTAAAGTTATTTCTCTGCCCCAGGAGCGATGCTAAATCCTGGGGAAGACCCAGGTGGGGGACTCCTGAATAGGTCTGTGACTAGGCCTCAGCCTGTGGAAGATACTGGGCCTGGCCCAAGGAGAGATGAGTCCCTGTCTGCCTTTAGATAGATGATTGTCGGTAAGCTAAAACGGATTGAGAAAGAAGAGGAAAAATTGTTAGTTCTGATGGCTGAATTTAGGAAAAAAAACAGATTTGTGCCAAAGTATACAGTAAGAAGAGACCGGCTCTGAGGCCTGAAGAACTTGGACCAAGCTGCGAGGAAGCAGAAGGAACTGGTAAGCTCTCTGAAGGAGAATAGCGGAATATTTAAAGAAAAATATAGAAACGAGGAACGTTTTAGCCGAATGAGAAGAGAAGCTGCTTCCTGCATGGAAAGTAACCCAATCAGTGAGGAGATGCAGGTACCAACAGAGTCAGTAGGGAGTGAGAAAGTGGGCCTGGAGGATGAGCCCAGGTGTTCAACATCTCAGGCATCTGCTGAGCCCTCAATGGCGGAGGCCTCTGCCCCCTCCTTCTGCAGCAGCAATATGAAACATCTGAGCAGGAGGTTGAGGGAGGTACCGGCATGCTGGAGTTCATCACTGATTTGGAATCCCCTTTGGATGCAGCTTCCCCAGATGATAAGGAGATATCGTTCCTTGCCCTGTGAAAGAGAGACCTGTGGAGAGAGCAAGATCCACCATGAAGTCTGCAACAACTGGGGGGAAGTCTGATCCCACCGTCAGCCATGACATCGCAGAGGTGACAGCACAGCAAGCAGGTACAGTGTGTGTGTAGGATGGTGATGTGGACTTTATTAGTGACTATGGGCTTGCTGAGGGTTGTAGTGTTACGGGCAGCCAGCCTAGACCCATAGACAATGTGCAGTCTGCTTTACCTGCTGGAAACAAAACCTCAGATTTAAATGAAACTGGTGAGAGTAACTGTCAGCTTCTAGGGGAAGAGTCTGCAGAGAGGAGTGCCATGGACAATACAGTGACTTTGCCTGGACCAGACACAGCGGCTGTTTCTGAGAATGGTGGAGGAGATGCTGGGTGCAGTAGTGCTACAACTATCCTGGAGTCTGCAGTAAAGAAGCTGAGTGTTCAGAGCAAGGGGAGAGGGCGGGTCTCACCTCTGTTGATTCAATGACTGCTATCCCAGCTGGATCAGACTCCCTGTCAGCAGGTTTGATTGTGTCTAAGGACAAGACTGCAATTGGTGTGTCTGTGGGGAAAACTTATGCTGGTGTTGCTGCTATGGGATTTGAGAGGAGGGAGCAAGCAGGGAAGGAGCATGGAAATGTTTTATCTTCCTCAATGTTTAAAAGGAGAAATGTTGTGCAACTCCTTATAAGGTGCAACCTGTGCAATGCAGTGGGACATCCTTATAGTCAGTGTCCTGAGACAATGCATAACAAGCCTGAGCTCATGAGAGAGTTCGTCCGCCTGGACATGGAGGATGCTCAGAGCTTAGCAGCTGGAGTGCCTGTGATTCCCTCTGAGTCTGTGCCAATACCCAATATGTCTGTGTCTTCCCAGTCTGTGGTGCCCTAGTCTGTGCCAATATCCAATATGTCTGTGTCTTCCCAGTCTGTGGTGCCCCAGTCTGTGCATTTGCCTAGTGTGCCCGTGTCTTCCCAGTCTGTGTTGCCCCAGTCTGTGCGTTTGCCTAGTGTGTCAGTGTCTTCCCAGTCTGTAGGTAAGGTGTCAGTTACCCAGAATGTGTCCAATCCTTCTGTGTCTATGTCTTCCAAAGTTGCAGAGGCAGCAAGAGGTGATGAGGCAGGTGTATCAAGTGCGGTGCCAGTCCCCCCCCTCGATGCTGCAGGGTTTCTGTTAAGGATCGTGGGGTGCAGAGGAGTGGGGAGGATGGTGAAGAGGCTGACCTAGTGGTAGTTAAGGGAAGGGAGAGTGGGGGGGAAGGGGGTGAAGTGAAGGGTAGGAGTGGGGAAGCTGTTGATTCTGGTTTGTCCAAGGATGATATGGAGTGGTTGGAGGAGGGGCAAAAGAAAGAAGAAAAAAAGGGGTTTGGTTACCTTAAGTCCTAAGGTTTTGCCGTTGGCAAATAAGTTTGAGGTCCTGTCAAATCATGACGATGAATGGGACTCATTGAGTACGCCATCCTCCATGGATGATGAGTGCCAGGGTGCAATGAAGCGCGCTGGTTCTCCAGGGAGAAGGAGTAGTCAGGCTAAGAAACGGCTGCCTCAACTATCCTAATGGCAGTTCCCACTCCGTTAAAAGTGGCAACCATTAATGTTGCCGGCTTAAGATCAGTAAGTGCTCGTCATATGGCCTTATTTTTGCTCAGTGAGTTTGATGCTGAGATTTTGTTTTTGCAAGAGACTCATCTAAGTAGTCTGGCCAATATACATCTGGCAAAGAAGGAGTGGAGACGTGGTCCCTCCTTTTGGTCTCTTACGGCTGAGCCTTACAGTGGGGTTCCAGTCCTTTTTTCTGGTATGGTAACGTGCTGGCGGGTAATTGAGGTAGAGATAGGGAGATGCATAGTCATGGTCTTGGACGTCTCTGTGAGGGGGCAGGACCTGCGCCTGATTAACATCTATGGTCCCCAGACAAACTGGGACAGGAAACGCCTCTTTACAAAGATTAAGCCTTTTCTTTTTACAGCCCAGCAGGTTATCTTTGGAGGTGATTTCAACACCATTACTAGGTCTAAAGACAGGAGAAGTTTCAGAGATAAGCTGGGCTATGACACCCTTTTTCTCAATGCGATAGTTAAAGAGGAAGTAAACCTTGATGGGCTTTACTTCCTCTTTTGCTCGCTGCAAAGCCTGCAAATGAAAAGCATAATGGGCTAGTATGCATCGCGCATACGCCGTTGGAATTTTCGGCGGACTACAAGTGAAATAACTCCTAAACGGCGCACGTTTAGGAGATATTTCCACTACCTATGGGCAAGCCTTATTCTAGGCTTACCTATAGGTAGAAGTCCAAAAAGTGGGTCTACAACCACTTTAAGGAAGCAGGTCTGGTAGATGCGCACATTAAGCGCAGCCCAGACAGCACAGGGTTCACTTTTCAGCAAGGTAGTAGTCAGAGTAGGCTAGATAGATTTTTTTTAAAGGGAGACTCTGCTTTTTTGGCACCTGTGTGTCAGGCAGTGCAGTTTTCATTGTAGTCTATCTGTGACTGTGAATGAGATTGAATTCAGACCTCCTGGAAGACGAGAGAGTAAGACAATCCTTTGAGGATTTTTTTCCAGCACAGGTAACGATCCTAGACTTTTACAACACTAAGTCAAAATGGTGGGAGCTTGTAAAACAGCGGACTATTGGGCTTTTCAAGGACATAGGAAGAAAGAAGCAGCAAGATAAGTATATCACCTACCAGCATTTGTGGAGGAAACTTGACCGCCTTGTTTCGAATGGAGGAGATTCTGGGGCGATCTCTGAGGTGAAGCTTAGGAGACATCAATATGACCGGCAAGCCTCTTTTGTTCAGGAGAGGGATTACGGGAAATACCATTCGCCTGACCCTTACCAGAACTGTAAACAGAGCGTAGCAGTTAAGACGGTCAATGGCCTGAGGGACAGTACGGGCTCTCTGACGAAGTCTAGGTCAGGGATCCTGGAGGTTGTCAGGTCATACTATGCTGATCTCCTGGGATGAAGGAACCTTGATCGGACAAGGATGTTGGGTTTTTTGGACTCTACACCAGGACTGGAAAGTAATGTTCCTTTGATGAATTTGACAGATGAAATCACTGCAGATGAGGTAACCCAGGCTATTGATAAACTAGCCATCAAGAAAACGCCAGGGCCAGATGGTTTGACAGCCGAATTTTATAAATGTTTTAAGACGATCCTGGCTCCCTACCTTGCGGAGGTTTTTAATGGCTGTTTGAATGAGGGTTCTCTCCTTCCCTCCATGAGGCAATCTGCAGTGATTCTTCTGTCAAAGGGTAAAGATCCTTCGATGATTGGGAATTGGCGCCCCATTAGCCTTCTTAATGTCGATAGAAAGATACTGGCAAAGATTTTCTTCTGACGATTATCACCAGTTGCAGGTAGTTTGTTATCCCACCACCAGCACTGTTCGGTCCAAGGTAGAAGCACTTTCTCAGCGGTGTTAGCTGTCCGGGAGGCCTTGGAGCGTTGTAGGGCTGCTGGTTGGGGTAAATTTTTGCTGACATTGGATCAGGCTAAGGCCTTTGATCGGGTTAATCATGAGTACTTGTGGCTCCTTCTTGGCAAATATGGCCTGGAGGGGGGTTTCATTGATTGGCTCAAGATTTTGTACAAAGGGGATTAAAGCTTTCCTCTGGTTAATGGTTGGGTCAGGCAGCCCTTTGTGGTTTGCTCGGGTGTGCATCAGGGGTGTCCATTGAGTCCTCTGCTATATGTGTTTGCAATCGAACCCCTTCATTAGAAAGCTAGAGAGTCGACCTGTCAGGGCTGGGCTCAGCCCTTCCTTCTCTGAGCTGGCCGCACAGCTGTCGGCTAATTGCCAGTTCCTATCTCTCCACAGTTACTCAGCTGTTGATGATATCCTGCTCGTCAGTCCTGCCTACTTAAGCCGTCCAGTCCAGAGGATCTCTGCCTTCGCCTTGGTCAACATCACAGAAACTATCTCCTGCGATCCTGTTCAAGACCTGCTTTGCTGACATCCCTTCTGGCTCCAGATCCTGCTTGCTGTTCCACTACATTGATCCCTGACTTCTGGCTTGGCTGACTATCCGTTCCGGTTACTGCCTTCGCCTTGGTCAACATCACAGAAACTATCTCCTGCGATCCTGTTCAAGACTTGCTTTTCTGACATCCCTTCTGGCTCCAGATCCTGCTTGCTGTTCCACTACATTGATCCCTGACTTCTGGCTTTGCTGACTATCCATTCCGGTTACTGAACTTTGGCTATGTTTTGACTACGTTTGTTCTTTTTACTTTTATTATTTAATTATTTAAGTGTGATTTAACTGTACTTCTGTCTTGGCCTGATTTCATGGTTTCTGAAGTAGGCGAAGGCCATGAATTCAGAAGATGCAGTCAATCCACTTGTTGGTAATATTTTTTCCAGATTGGATGAACTGGATCACCGCATGGATCAGTTTGCCATGGCGTTACAAACGCTCCTGAGTCACACGGCTCAACTGGAATCCCCCACTGTGGCTGCTCTGGTACAACCAAGGTTGCAGGCAGTCCCTGCTGCTGCGCCAGTCTCTGTGCAGGCACCCGCCTCAAGTATTACCTCTATAAAAAGGCATGTCTGGTTCCGCTCCGCTTCCCAGCAATTTGGGGGCGATCCAGTCCAATGCAGAGGGTTTCTCAACCAGGTTGAGATATACATTGAGATGCTGCCCCAGGCATTTTCCACGGACAGAAGCAAAGTAGGTTTTGCTTTCTGAGAGAGCCTTGGCCTGGGCAAACCCTCTATGGGAGACGCAATAACCTGAGCTACGCTGAGTTTGCGGCTTCGTTTAAAAGGGTATTTGACGTTCCCACACGCTCCGCTTCTGCTGCCAAGTGCCTCATGTCCATCGAACAGAGTACAAGAACTGTGGCCGCCTACGCCATTGAATTCCGTACTCTGGCAGCCGAGGTTGCATGGAACAATGAAGCCCTCGTGGCTGCTTTTTCTCATGGTCTCTCAGATACCATCAAGGATGAGATAGCAGCCCGAGATATACCCACTGAGCTGGAGAAGTTGATCACGTTTGCCATCCTCATTGACTTCAGACTCAGAGAAAGACTCTCTTTTAGGGAGCGCTTGCGGAAGGCTCCTGTACGTTTGTCTCCGAGCTTTGCAGTCCCACCCATACCTCCCTCACCCCCATGCCTCCTGGTACCGAGTCGGTCAGTGAAGATGAACCCATGCACTTGGGTTTCACGCATCTCTCTGCGGATGAGAGAGCCTTTAGGAGGAGGGAGAGATTGTGCCTTTATTGTGGCCAGGCAGGTCACTTTTTGAAGTCTTGTCCTACCCGTCCAGGGAACACCCGAACCTTGAGGTCCTGTCATGGACAGACCTTAGGTGGCGTTGTTTCATCCCCAGTTATCCAGAAGGATAAGCCCCTGGTTTCGGTCACCCTTTCTTGGGCTGAGTCGTCCGTTGAGATACAGGCTCCAATCGACTCTGCAGGCCTGTTCATTGATGCTGCCTTTGTATCGCAGCACTCGATTCCACTGCAGTTGCGTGAAACTCCACTTGCCATTGAGGCTCTTGACGGGAGACCTCTACAGCCTGCCCATGTGACTCATATGACTATTCCGTTGTCCATGGTCATAGGGGGGCTTCACCATAAGATAATCCAATTCCAAGTTATTTCCTCACCTACGTTTCCGCTGGTTATTGGTTATCCTTGGTTACAGAGGCACAACCCCTCTTTTGATTGGCTTCGTGCTAAGGTTCTCTCCTGGCCACCACAATGCAGTGAGACATGCTTCCAGAAGGTAGCCAAGGTCCTGTGCACCTCTTCGCTCTCCTCCCTGCCGGAGGAGTACTGTGATTTTAGCGATGTCTTTGACAAAGGTCAAGCCGGTAGTTTGCCTCCACACCGCCCATATGATTTCTCAATTGACCTTCAACCTGGTGCCACTCCCCGTCGTGGCCGGGTTTACCCTTTGTCGGTCTTGGAAGATAAGGCCATGGAGGAGTATGTTGCAGATGCACTTTCTTGAGGTTTCATTCGCAAATCTTCATCTCCTGCTTTGTGAAGAAGAAGAGCGGTGAACTGGGACCTTGTATTGATTATAGGGGTCTCAATCGTTTCACGATTAAGAATGCCTATCCGATTCCATTGATTATGGAATTATTTGACCTCCTCAAGGGAGCAATGGTTTTCACGAAGCTTGATTTGAGAGGGGCATACAATCTTGTGAGGATTAAAGTGGGCAAAGAGTGGAAAACTGCGTTTAATACCAGAATAGGCCATTATGAGTATCTCGTAATGCCTTTTGGACTTTGTAACGCCCCGGCAGTTTTCCAGGAATTTATTAACACTGTCCTCCGAGATTTGTTGCAGTTATGTGTGATGGTTTATCTTGATAATATCCTCATATTTTCCAAGTCCCTGTCGTGTGCTTCATAAACTAAGAGAGAACAATCTCTATTGTAAACTGGAGAAGTGTGAGTTCTATCGTGAACAGGTAAATTCCTGGGTTATGTCATTTCCACTGCTGGTGTTTCCATTGACCCAGAGAAACTTTTGGCAGTTCTACAGTGGCCCCGACCCGTGGGTTTACATCCTCTGCAGCATTTCCTGGGCTTTGCCAAATATTATCAGAAGTTTATTCGTAACTTCTCATCTCTGGTCAAGCCCCCGAGTGATATGACCTGAAAGGACGGTAACCCATAGAGTTGGCCTCCGGAGTCCATTAAGGCCTTTGGGAGTCTCAAGGCTGCCTTTGTTTCTGCTCCTGTGTTGGCACATCCTGATCCTATGTTACCTTTTATCCTTGAAGTTGATGCTTCTGAGACTGGTGTTGGCACCCTTCTGTCTCAACGTCCTACCTCTGAGAGTGCTATGCATCCTTGTGGCTACTTTTCCAAGAAATTGTCACCTGCAGAGTGCAATTACGAGATTGGTGACAGAGAGCTGTTGGCCATCATTTTAGCCCTGAAAAAATGGAGACATCTTCTCGAAGATACCACTGTGTCTGTTCTCATTCTTACTGACCATAAGAATTTCACATTCTTGTCTGAGGCTAAACGCCTCTCTCCCAGAAAGGCGCGATGGGCTCTTTTCTTGTCAAGTTTCAATTACATTGTCTCATTCTTACCCGGTACTAAGAATGTAAGGTCTGACGCCTTGTCAGGACAATTTTCCTCCACTTCCAAGTTGGAGTCGGTTCCGGTTCCTGTGATTCCTCCTGATCGTAATCTGGCTACTGTTCACACCAGTATCACTTCTACTTTGGGTGACAAAATTCTTGCTGCTCAGGTCCATGCTCCTCCAGAGAAACCTTGTGACCGCTGCTCTGTCCCAGAGAGTCTCCGCACTGCCATGCTCCAGACTTACCATTGTCCCAAGGCTGCTGGCCACCCTGGGAAGAATCAACTGTTTTGGGCCATTTCCCAACAATTCTGGTGGCCTAGTCTACGTGCTGATGTAACTGCCTTCATAGATAACAACAAAACCTGGGGAATGCCCAGGAAAAAATTCCAAGCCTACTTACCACCAGCTCGCAGACAACCAATTGACCTGTCTAACAGTATGCGTTAAAAACAGGGGTTCAGTCTGCACGCATTTGCAAATGCATGCGTAAGCCACAGAGCCACGTCACGGCACCCTGTAATCTGTGGTCCTAACACTAAAATTTAGGTGTCCCCACTGTGGAGGCACATGCATTCTAATGGATAAGTGAGGGCAGGTGGACTGAAGGGAGCCCACCCCTTCTTAAAGGTACAGGACACACTAAACACCCAGCAGGTAGCACAATGGCTGCAAAGGTGCTGGTGCGTTGCTGGACCAATACACACACCTACGTGATTGCAAAAATCTTGCCACCACCCTCACTTATAGCTGTTTGTGGCCTTCCAATGCCTCTTACTGTGATAGCCAGCTATAAGTGAGGGTGGTGGCAAGATTTTTGCCTTTATAGCTGCCTGTTCCATGTGTGCTCAGAGTAATGCCCTGTACACACGGTCAGACTTTGTTCGGACATTCCGACAACAAAATCCTAGGATTTTTTCCGACAGATGTTGGTTCAAACTTGTCTTGCATACACACGGTCACACAAAGTTGTCGGAAAATTCGATCATTCTGAACGCGGTGACGTAAAACACGTACGTTGGGACTATAAACAGGGCAGTGGCCAATAGCTTTCATCTCTTTATTTATTCTGAGCATGCGTGGCACTTTGTCTGTCGGATTTGTGTACACACGATCGGAATTTCCGACAACGGATTTTGTTGTCGGAAAATTTTATATCCTGCTCTCAAACTTTGTGTGTCGGAAAATCCGATGGAAAATGTGTGATGGAGCCCACACACGGTCGGACAGGGGTAGTCCGTTTGTGTCCCCGTTCTGGTGAGCCTTTTGTGCACAGTTGGGAATTCAGCTTGCTTTCTCCTCTGCGTATCACCCGCAGTCTAATGGGGCTGCAGAACAAGCCAATCAGTCCTTGGAGCAATTCCTACGTTGCTATATCTCTGACCATCATAACAACTGGTCAGACCTTTTACCATGGGCGGAGTTTGCTCACAACAGTGCCTTGAATTCTGCTTCCCGATTGTCCCCGTTTATGGCGAATTACGGTTTCCAAGCTTCCATGTTGCCTGACTCTTTTGTTCCGCAGAGTATTCCTGCGTTAGAGGAGCATCTCCATGGTCTTCGTTCCAGTTGGGCACAAGTCCAGGAGGCTTTGCAACATGCTAATGATAGGTACAGACTCCATGCTGACCGCAGACGCCTGCCTGCACCTTCCTACCAGGTTGGGGACAGGGTCTGGCTGTCGTCTCGCAACCTCCGACTTCATGTTCCCTCACTGAAGTTCGCACCTCGGTTTATTGGGCCTTTCCGTATTCTTCGCAGGATTTACCCAGTGGCTTACGCATTAGACCTTCCTTCTAATATGCGTATTTCTAATGTATTTCATGTCTCCTTATTAAAACCTTTGGTCTGCAACCGCTTTCTTTACCACCTCGGTGCCACGTCCTCATCCTGTACAGGTTGAGAACCATGAGGAGTATGAAGTACAGTCCATTGTTGACTCCTGTAGGTTCCGTAGGCGCATACAGTACCTGGTGCACTGGAAAGGGTACGGTCCGGAGGAACGCTCTTGGGTCTCATCCTCGGACGTACATGCCCCAGTCCTCCTCCGTGATTTCCATAGACGGATTCCCCTCAAGCTTGGTGGTCCTCCGGGGGAGGAGGGGTCCTTGAGGAGGGGGTACTGTCAAGGCTGAGCTCAGCCCTTCCTTCTCTGAGCTGGCCGCTCAGCTGTCGGCTAATTGCCAGTTCCTATCTCTCGACAGTTACTCTGTTGATGATATCCTGCTCGTCAGTCCTGCCTACTTAAGCCGTCCAGTCCAGAGGATCTCTGCCTTTGCCTTGGTCAACATCACAGAAACTTTCTCCTGCGATACTGTTCAAGATTTGCTTTGCTGACATCCCTTCTGGATCCAGATCCTGCTTGCTGTTCCACTACATTGATCCCTGACTTCTGGCTTGGCTGACTATCCGTTCCAGTTACTGAACTATGGCTATGTTTTGACTATGTTTGTTGTATTTACTTTTATTATTAACCAAGTGTGATTTAACTGTACTTCTGTCTCGACCTGGTTTCATGGTTTCTGACAGGACCATTGTGTGGGGTACCTTTGGGCATTGCTGATGAGCCTCCTTTGAAGGTTGTGGCTTATGCTGATGATGTTTCTGTTTTTATCTCTGGGACTGGGGAGGCGCAGGAGGTGGTCTCAGTGATAGGGCAGTATGCAGAGGCATCATGTTCAAAGGTCAACCAGGACAAGTGTGAAGCTTTCTGGATGGGTGTGGAAGGTGAGAGCTTTGTTCTCCCGGATGACTTCCCAGAGCCCCAACAAAGAATTCGAGTTCTAGGCATTGAATTCGGCCCACGTGACTATGGTCATTCAAATTGGGTGAACAGGCTGGAAAATGCCGATGCCAAAGTGGCAAGCTGGAAAGGTTGGCGGCGTTCCTTGAGGGAAAAGGTTGATCTGATCAAGACTTACCTGATTCCGATTTTTCTGAAAGTTGGATGGTGAAAACCCCTCATAATGGGCACAGCGGGTGTACAGACCCGGGAACTCAGCACAGAGATGGTGAAAACCCCTCATAATGGGCACAGCGGGTGTACAGACCCGGGAACTCAGCACAGGGATGGTGGGAACCCCTCATAATGGGCACAGCGGGTGTACAGACCCGGGAACTCAGCACAGGGATGGTGGGAACCCCTCATAATGGGCACAGCGGGTGTACAGACCTGGGAACTCAGCACAGGGATGGTGGGAACCCTCATAATGGGCACAGCGGGTGTACAGACCCGGGAACTCAGCACAGGGATGGTGAGAACCCCTCATAATGGGCACAGCGGGTGTACAGACCCGGGAACTCAGCACAGGGATGGTGAGAACCCCTCATAATGAGCACAGCAGGTGTACAGACCCGGGAACTCAGCACGGGGATGGTGGGAACCCCTCATAATGGGCACAGCGGGTGTACAAACCCGGGAACTCAGCACAGGGATGGTGGGAACCCCTCATAATGGGCACAGCGGGTGTACAGACCCGGGAACTCAGCACAGGAATGGTGGGAACCCCTCATAATGAGCACAGCAGGTGTACAGACCCGGGAACTCAGCACGGGGATGGTGGGAACCCCTCATAATGGGCACAGCGGGTGTACAAACCCGGGAACTCAGCACAGGGATGGTGGGAACCCCTCATAATGGGCACAGCGGGTGTACAGACCCGGGAACTCAGCACAGGAATGGTGGGAACCCCTCATAATGAGCACAGCAGGTGTACAGACCCGGGAACTCAGCACAGGGGTGGTGGGAACCCCTCATAATGGGCACAGCGGTTGTACAGAGTTAGAAAATGTAAAATAAACTGGAGAACTTGCACTACCTGCCCCTTATGGGGGAACCCTGTCAGAAACCATGAATCAGACTGAGACAGAAGTACAGTTAATTCACACTTGTTTAATAATAATACAAAAAGGTAAACAGAGTAAACGTAGTCAAAATATAGCCAAAACGTCAGGAAGCCAGAGATCAGCGTAGTAGAACAGCAAGCAGATCTGGAGCCAGAAGGAATGTCAGCCAAGAAAGTCTTTAACAGGAACACAGCAGAGCGTCTCTAGAGATGTGACCAAGGCGCAGGCAGAGATCCTTTGGGCTGGATGGCTTACGTAGGCAGGACTGATGAGCAGGATATCATCAACAGCTGAGTCACTGTGGATAGATAGGAACTGGCAATTAGCCGACAGGTGAGTGGCCAGCTCAGAGAAGGGATGAGCCCAGCCCTGACAAGCCCAAAGGTTATTCCAGCAGAAAGTTATAAAATATTCGATAGATGGGAAGATGGGACTTTATTCACTGAATCATCTCTTGAATGAGAATAATAGTGGATATTTTAGAGGAGTACTGTCTCTGAGCTGAGGGATTTAGGTGATTTATTGGAGGAGTATTGTCTCTGAGGTGAGGGATTTAGGTGATTTATTGGAGGAGTACTGTCTCTGAGGTGAGGGATTTAGGTGATTTATTGGAGGAGTACTGTCTCTGAGGTGAGGGATTTAGGTGATTTATTGGAGGAGTACTGTCTCTGAGGTGAGGGATTTAGGTGATTTATTGGAGGAGTACTGTCTCTGAGGTGAGGGATTTAGGTGATTTATTGGAGGAGTACTGTCTCTGAGGTGAGGGATTTAGCTGATTTATTGGAGGAGTACTGTCTCTGAGGTGAGGGATTTAGGTGATTTATTGGAGGAGTACTGTCTCTGAGCTGAGGGATTTAGGTGATTTATTGGAGGAGTACTGTCTCTGAGGTGAGGGATTTAGGTGATTTATTGGAGGAGTACTGTCTCTGAGGTGAGGGATTTAGCTGATTTATTGGAGGAGTACTGTCTCTGAGCTGAGAGGTTTTTTTCATTATTCGGAGACTCAGATAAATCCAAATACCCGAATTACAGTTTAATCAAAGCTTTCCGAATGCTCCGAATAATCAAACAAAATTCGTCCAAATTTCCCAAATTCAAATTGAAATTTGAACCGAGTTCCAGCCGAATTCACAGACTATACATATTTCTGAAATCAAAGACTTCACTTCACTACAAGCGCAGTCACTGCAGATCTGAGGGGAAGCTCTGCTGATTTGATCATCCAATCATGTGCAAGCTAAAATTATGTTTTTTATTTTCCTTGCATGAACCCCAAATACGAACCCCGAATATGAATCACGAATACGAACCCCGAATACGAACCCCGAATACGAATCCTGAATACGAGCCCCGAATATGAATCCCGAATACGAACCCCGAATATGAGCCCCCAATACGAACCCCGAATATGAGCCCCAAATACGAACCCCGAAAACGAATCCTGAATACGAACCCCGAATATGAGCCCCCAATACGAACCCCGAATATGAGCCCCGAATACGAACCCCGAATACGAATCCTGAATACGAACCCCGAATACGAATCCTGAATACGAGCCCCGAATATGAATCCCGAATACGAACCCCGAATATGAGCCCCGAATACGAACCCCGAATATGAGCCCCGAAAACGAATCCTGAATACAAATCCTGAATATGAACCCCAAATAAGAATCCCAAATACGAGCCCCAAATACAAACCTCGAATACGATCCCCGAATACGACCCCCAATTACGAATCCCGAATACGAACCCTGAAAACGAACCTCGAATAGCAACCCAAAATACGAGCCCCGAATACGAGCCCCGAATATGAATCCTGAATACGAGCCCCGAATATGAATCCTGAATACGAACCCCGAATATGAGCCCCGAATACGAACCCCGAATATGAGCCCCGAATACGAACCCCGAAAACGAATCCTGAATACAAATCCTGAATATGAACCCCAAATAAGAATCCCGAATACGAGCCCCGAATACAAACCTCGAATACGAATCCCGAATACGAACCCTGAAAACGAACCCCGAATAGCAACCCGAAATACGAGCCCCGAATATGAATCCTGAATATGAACCCAGAAAACGAATCCTGAATACAAATCCTGAATATGAGCCCCGAATACGAATCCCAAATACGAACCCTGAAAAGGAACCCCGAATATGAGCCCCGAATACGAACCTCGAATAGCAACCCGGAATACGAGCCCCGAATACGAGCCCCGAATACGAACCCCGAATATGAATCCTGAATACGAGCCCCGAATATGAATCCCGAATACAAACCCCGAAAACGAATCCTGAATACAAATCCTGAATATGAACCCCGAATATGAACCCCGAATATGAGCCCCGAATACGAACCCCGAATATGAGCCCCGAATACGAACCCCGAAAACTAATCCTGAATACAAATCCTGAATATGAACCCCAAATAAGAATCCCGAATACGAGCCCCGAATATGAGCCCCGAATACGAGCCCCGAATATGAATCCCGAATACGAACCTCGAATACGATCCCCGAATACGACCCCCGAATTCGAATCCCGAATACGAACCCTGAAAATGAACCTCGAATAGCAACCCGAAATACGAGCCCCAAATACGAGCCCCGAATACGAACCCCGAATATGAATCCTGAATACGAGCCCCGAATATGAATACCGAATACGTTGGCACCAATACGTCGCACGTTGGCACCAATGACAAAGTCAGAGGCAGATGGAGTGTCCTAAAGAACGATTTTAGGGACTTAGGAGCTAAATTGAGGAAAAGGACCTCCAAGGTAATACCGATTTAGGTGATTTATTGGAGGAGTACTGTCTCTGAGGTGAGGGATTTAGGTGATTTATTGGAGGAGTACTGTCTCTGAGGTGAGGGATTTAGCTGATTTATTGGAGGAGTACTGTCTCTGAGGTGAGGGATTTAGGTGATTTATTGGAGGAGTACTGTCTCTGAGGTGAGGGATTTAGCTGATTTATTGGAGGAGTACTGTCTCTGAGCTGAGAGGTTTTTTTCATTATTCGGAGACTCAGATAAATCCAAATACCCAAATTACAGTTTAATCAAAGCTTTCCGAATGCTCCGAATAATCAAACAAAATTCGTCCAAATTTCCCAAATTCAAATTGAAATTTGAACCGAGTTCCAGCCGAATTCACAGACTAAACATATTTCTGAAATCAAAGACTTCACTTCACTACAAGCGCAGTCACTGCAGATCTGAGGGGAAGCTCTGCTGATTTGATCATCCAATCATGTGCAAGCTAAAATTATGTTTTTTATTTTCCTTGCATGAACCCCAAATACGAACCCCGAATATGAATCACGAATACGAACCCCGAATACGAACCCCGAATACGAATCCTGAATACGAGCCCCGAATATGAATCCCGAATACGAACCCCGAATATGAGCCCCCAATACGAACCCCGAATATGAGCCCCAAATACGAACCCCGAAAACGAATCCTGAATACGAACCCCGAATATGAGCCCCCAATACGAACCCCGAATATGAGCCCCGAATACGAACCCCGAATACGAATCCTGAATACGAACCCCGAATACGAATCCTGAATACGAGCCCCGAATATGAATCCCGAATACGAACCCCGAATATGAGCCCCGAATACGAACCCCGAATATGAGCCCCGAAAACGAATCCTGAATACAAATCCTGAATATGAACCCCAAATAAGAATCCCAAATACGAGCCCCAAATACAAACCTCGAATACGATCCCCGAATACGACCCCCAATTACGAATCCCGAATACGAACCCTGAAAACGAACCTCGAATAGCAACCCAAAATACGAGCCCCGAATACGAGCCCCGAATATGAATCCTGAATACGAGCCCCGAATATGAATCCTGAATACGAACCCCGAATATGAGCCCCGAATACGAACCCCGAATATGAGCCCCGAATACGAACCCCGAAAACGAATCCTGAATACAAATCCTGAATATGAACCCCAAATAAGAATCCCGAATATGAGCCCCGAATACAAACCTCGAATACGAATCCCGAATACGAACCCTGAAAACGAACCCCGAATAGCAACCCGAAATACGAGCCCCGAATATGAATCCTGAATATGAACCCAGAAAACGAATCCTGAATACAAATCCTGAATATGAGCCCCGAATACGAATCCCAAATACGAACCCTGAAAAGGAACCCCGAATATGAGCCCCGAATACGAACCTCGAATAGCAACCCGGAATACGAGCCCCGAATACGAGCCCCGAATACGAACCCCGAATATGAATCCTGAATACGAGCCCCGAATATGAATCCCGAATACAAACCCCGAAAACGAATCCTGAATACAAATCCTGAATATGAACCCCGAATATGAACCCCGAATATGAGCCCCGAATACGAACCCCGAATATGAGCCCCGAATACGAACCCCGAAAACTAATCCTGAATACAAATCCTGAATATGAACCCCAAATAAGAATCCCGAATACGAGCCCCGAATATGAGCCCCGAATACGAGCCCCGAATATGAATCCCGAATACGAACCTCGAATACGATCCCCGAATACGACCCCCGAATTCGAATCCCGAATACGAACCCTGAAAACGAACCTCGAATAGCAACCCGAAATACGAGCCCCAAATACGAGCCCCGAATACGAACCCCGAATATGAATCCTGAATACGAGCCCCGAATATGAATACCGAATACGTTGGCACCAATACGTCGCACGTTGGCACCAATGACAAAGTCAGAGGCAGATGGAGTGTCCTAAAGAACGATTTTAGGGACTTAGGAGCTAAATTGAGGAAAAGGACCTCCAAGGTAATACCGATTTAGGTGATTTATTGGAGGAGTACTGTCTCTGAGGTGAGGGATTTAGGTGATTTATTGGAGGAGTACTGTCTCTGAGGTGAGGGATTTAGCTGATTTATTGGAGGAGTACTGTCTCTGAGCTGAGAGGTTTTTTTCATTATTCGGAGACTCAGATAAATCCAAATACCCGAATTACAGTTTAATCAAAGCTTTCCGAATGCTCCGAATAATCAAACAAAATTCGTCCGAATTTCCCAAATTCAAATTGAAATTTGAACCGAGTTCCAGCCGAATTCACAGACTAAACATATTTCTGAAATCAAAGACTTCACTTCACTACAAGCGCAGTCACTGCAGATCTGAGGGGAAGCTCTGCTGATTTGATCATCCAATCATGTGCAAGCTAAAATTATGTTTTTTATTTTCCTTGCATGAACCCCAAATACGAACCCCGAATATGAATCACGAATACGAACCCCGAATACGAACCCCGAATACGAATCCTGAATACGAGCCCCGAATATGAATCCCGAATACGAACCCCGAATATGAGCCCCCAATACGAACCCCGAATATGAGCCCCAAATACGAACCCCGAAAACGAATCCTGAATACGAACCCCGAATATGAGCCCCCAATACGAACCCCGAATATGAGCCCCGAATACGAACCCCGAATACGAATCCTGAATACGAACCCCGAATACGAATCCTTAATACGAGCCCCGAATATGAATCCCGAATACGAACCCCGAATATGAGCCCCGAATACGAACCCCGAATATGAGCCCCGAAAACGAATCCTGAATACAAATCCTGAATATGAACCCCAAATAAGAATCCCAAATACGAGCCCCAAATACAAACCTCGAATACGATCCCCGAATACGACCCCCAATTACGAATCCCGAATACGAACCCTGAAAACGAACCTCGAATAGCAACCCAAAATACGAGCCCCGAATACGAGCCCCGAATATGAATCCTGAATACGAGCCCCGAATATGAATCCTGAATACGAACCCCGAATATGAGCCCCGAATACGAACCCCGAATATGAGCCCCGAATACGAACCCCGAAAACGAATCCTGAATACAAATCCTGAATATGAACCCCAAATAAGAATCCCGAATACGAGCCCCGAATACAAACCTCGAATACGAATCCCGAATACGAACCCTGAAAACGAACCCCGAATAGCAACCCGAAATACGAGCCCCGAATATGAATCCTGAATATGAACCCAGAAAACGAATCCTGAATACAAATCCTGAATATGAGCCCCGAATACGAATCCCAAATACGAACCCTGAAAAGGAACCCCGAATATGAGCCCCGAATACGAACCTCGAATAGCAACCCGGAATACGAGCCCCGAATACGAGCCCCGAATACGAACCCCGAATATGAATCCTGAATACGAGCCCCGAATATGAATCCCGAATACAAACCCCGAAAACGAATCCTGAATACAAATCCTGAATATGAACCCCGAATATGAACCCCGAATATGAGCCCCGAATACGAACCCCGAATATGAGCCCCGAATACGAACCCCGAAAACTAATCCTGAATACAAATCCTGAATATGAACCCCAAATAAGAATCCCGAATACGAGCCCCGAATATGAGCCCCGAATACGAGCCCCGAATATGAATCCCGAATACGAACCTCGAATACGATCCCCGAATACGACCCCCGAATTCGAATCCCGAATACGAACCCTGAAAACGAACCTCGAATAGCAACCCGAAATACGAGCCCCAAATACGAGCCCCGAATACGAACCCCGAATATGAATCCTGAATACGAGCCCCGAATATGAATACCGAATACGTTGGCACCAATACGTCGCACGTTGGCACCAATGACAAAGTCAGAGGCAGATGGAGTGTCCTAAAGAACGATTTTAGGGACTTAGGAGCTAAATTGAGGAAAAGGACCTCCAAGGTAATACCGATTTAGGTGATTTATTGGAGGAGTACTGTCTCTGAGGTGAGGGATTTAGGTGATTTATTGGAGGAGTACTGTCTCTGAGGTGAGGGATTTAGCTGATTTATTGGAGGAGTACTGTCTCTGAGGTGAGGGATTTAGGTGATTTATTGGAGGAGTACTGTCTCTGAGGTGAGGGATTTAGCTGATTTATTGGAGGAGTACTGTCTCTGAGCTGAGAGGTTTTTTTCATTATTCGGAGACTCAGATAAATCCAAATACCCAAATTACAGTTTAATCAAAGCTTTCCGAATGCTCCGAATAATCAAACAAAATTCGTCCAAATTTCCCAAATTCAAATTGAAATTTGAACCGAGTTCCAGCCGAATTCACAGACTAAACATATTTCTGAAATCAAAGACTTCACTTCACTACAAGCGCAGTCACTGCAGATCTGAGGGGAAGCTCTGCTGATTTGATCATCCAATCATGTGCAAGCTAAAATTATGTTTTTTATTTTCCTTGCATGAACCCCAAATACGAACCCCGAATATGAATCACGAATACGAACCCCGAATACGAACCCCGAATACGAATCCTGAATACGAGCCCCGAATATGAATCCCGAATACGAACCCCGAATATGAGCCCCCAATACGAACCCCGAATATGAGCCCCAAATACGAACCCCGAAAACGAATCCTGAATACGAACCCCGAATATGAGCCCCCAATACGAACCCCGAATATGAGCCCCGAATACGAACCCCGAATACGAATCCTGAATACGAACCCCGAATACGAATCCTGAATACGAGCCCCGAATATGAATCCCGAATACGAACCCCGAATATGAGCCCCGAATACGAACCCCGAATATGAGCCCCGAAAACGAATCCTGAATACAAATCCTGAATATGAACCCCAAATAAGAATCCCAAATACGAGCCCCAAATACAAACCTCGAATACGATCCCCGAATACGACCCCCAATTACGAATCCCGAATACGAACCCTGAAAACGAACCTCGAATAGCAACCCAAAATACGAGCCCCGAATACGAGCCCCGAATATGAATCCTGAATACGAGCCCCGAATATGAATCCTGAATACGAACCCCGAATATGAGCCCCGAATACGAACCCCGAATATGAGCCCCGAATACGAACCCCGAAAACGAATCCTGAATACAAATCCTGAATATGAACCCCAAATAAGAATCCCGAATATGAGCCCCGAATACAAACCTCGAATACGAATCCCGAATACGAACCCTGAAAACGAACCCCGAATAGCAACCCGAAATACGAGCCCCGAATATGAATCCTGAATATGAACCCAGAAAACGAATCCTGAATACAAATCCTGAATATGAGCCCCGAATACGAATCCCAAATACGAACCCTGAAAAGGAACCCCGAATATGAGCCCCGAATACGAACCTCGAATAGCAACCCGGAATACGAGCCCCGAATACGAGCCCCGAATACGAACCCCGAATATGAATCCTGAATACGAGCCCCGAATATGAATCCCGAATACAAACCCCGAAAACGAATCCTGAATACAAATCCTGAATATGAACCCCGAATATGAACCCCGAATATGAGCCCCGAATACGAACCCCGAATATGAGCCCCGAATACGAACCCCGAAAACTAATCCTGAATACAAATCCTGAATATGAACCCCAAATAAGAATCCCGAATACGAGCCCCGAATATGAGCCCCGAATACGAGCCCCGAATATGAATCCCGAATACGAACCTCGAATACGATCCCCGAATACGACCCCCGAATTCGAATCCCGAATACGAACCCTGAAAACGAACCTCGAATAGCAACCCGAAATACGAGCCCCAAATACGAGCCCCGAATACGAACCCCGAATATGAATCCTGAATACGAGCCCCGAATATGAATACCGAATACGTTGGCACCAATACGTCGCACGTTGGCACCAATGACAAAGTCAGAGGCAGATGGAGTGTCCTAAAGAACGATTTTAGGGACTTAGGAGCTAAATTGAGGAAAAGGACCTCCAAGGTAATACCGATTTAGGTGATTTATTGGAGGAGTACTGTCTCTGAGGTGAGGGATTTAGGTGATTTATTGGAGGAGTACTGTCTCTGAGGTGAGGGATTTAGCTGATTTATTGGAGGAGTACTGTCTCTGAGCTGAGAGGTTTTTTTCATTATTCGGAGACTCAGATAAATCCAAATACCCGAATTACAGTTTAATCAAAGCTTTCCGAATGCTCCGAATAATCAAACAAAATTCGTCCGAATTTCCCAAATTCAAATTGAAATTTGAACCGAGTTCCAGCCGAATTCACAGACTAAACATATTTCTGAAATCAAAGACTTCACTTCACTACAAGCGCAGTCACTGCAGATCTGAGGGGAAGCTCTGCTGATTTGATCATCCAATCATGTGCAAGCTAAAATTATGTTTTTTATTTTCCTTGCATGAACCCCAAATACGAACCCCGAATATGAATCACGAATACGAACCCCGAATACGAACCCCGAATACGAATCCTGAATACGAGCCCCGAATATGAATCCCGAATACGAACCCCGAATATGAGCCCCCAATACGAACCCCGAATATGAGCCCCAAATACGAACCCCGAAAACGAATCCTGAATACGAACCCCGAATATGAGCCCCCAATACGAACCCCGAATATGAGCCCCGAATACGAACCCCGAATACGAATCCTGAATACGAACCCCGAATACGAATCCTTAATACGAGCCCCGAATATGAATCCCGAATACGAACCCCGAATATGAGCCCCGAATACGAACCCCGAATATGAGCCCCGAAAACGAATCCTGAATACAAATCCTGAATATGAACCCCAAATAAGAATCCCAAATACGAGCCCCAAATACAAACCTCGAATACGATCCCCGAATACGACCCCCAATTACGAATCCCGAATACGAACCCTGAAAACGAACCTCGAATAGCAACCCAAAATACGAGCCCCGAATACGAGCCCCGAATATGAATCCTGAATACGAGCCCCGAATATGAATCCTGAATACGAACCCCGAATATGAGCCCCGAATACGAACCCCGAATATGAGCCCCGAATACGAACCCCGAAAACGAATCCTGAATACAAATCCTGAATATGAACCCCAAATAAGAATCCCGAATACGAGCCCCGAATACAAACCTCGAATACGAATCCCGAATACGAACCCTGAAAACGAACCCCGAATAGCAACCCGAAATACGAGCCCCGAATATGAATCCTGAATATGAACCCAGAAAACGAATCCTGAATACAAATCCTGAATATGAGCCCCGAATACGAATCCCAAATACGAACCCTGAAAAGGAACCCCGAATATGAGCCCCGAATACGAACCTCGAATAGCAACCCGGAATACGAGCCCCGAATACGAGCCCCGAATACGAACCCCGAATATGAATCCTGAATACGAGCCCCGAATATGAATCCCGAATACAAACCCCGAAAACGAATCCTGAATACAAATCCTGAATATGAACCCCGAATATGAACCCCGAATATGAGCCCCGAATACGAACCCCGAATATGAGCCCCGAATACGAACCCCGAAAACTAATCCTGAATACAAATCCTGAATATGAACCCCAAATAAGAATCCCGAATACGAGCCCCGAATATGAGCCCCGAATACGAGCCCCGAATATGAATCCCGAATACGAACCTCGAATACGATCCCCGAATACGACCCCCGAATTCGAATCCCGAATACGAACCCTGAAAACGAACCTCGAATAGCAACCCGAAATACGAGCCCCAAATACGAGCCCCGAATACGAACCCCGAATATGAATCCTGAATACGAGCCCCGAATATGAATACCGAATACGTTGGCACCAATACGTCGCACGTTGGCACCAATGACAAAGTCAGAGGCAGATGGAGTGTCCTAAAGAACGATTTTAGGGACTTAGGAGCTAAATTGAGGAAAAGGACCTCCAAGGTAATACCGATTTAGGTGATTTATTGGAGGAGTACTGTCTCTGAGGTGAGGGATTTAGGTGATTTATTGGAGGAGTACTGTCTCTGAGGTGAGGGATTTAGCTGATTTATTGGAGGAGTACTGTCTCTGAGCTGAGAGGTTTTTTTCATTATTCGGAGACTCAGATAAATCCAAATACCCGAATTACAGTTTAATCAAAGCTTTCCGAATGCTCCGAATAATCAAACAAAATTCGTCCGAATTTCCCAAATTCAAATTGAAATTTGAACCGAGTTCCAGCCGAATTCACAGACTAAACATATTTCTGAAATCAAAGACTTCACTTCACTACAAGCGCAGTCACTGCAGATCTGAGGGGAAGCTCTGCTGATTTGATCATCCAATCATGTGCAAGCTAAAATTATGTTTTTTATTTTCCTTGCATGAACCCCAAATACGAACCCCGAATATGAATCACGAATACGAACCCCGAATACGAACCCCGAATACGAATCCTGAATACGAGCCCCGAATATGAATCCCGAATACGAACCCCGAATATGAGCCCCCAATACGAACCCCGAATATGAGCCCCAAATACGAACCCCGAAAACGAATCCTGAATACGAACCCCGAATATGAGCCCCCAATACGAACCCCGAATATGAGCCCCGAATACGAACCCCGAATACGAATCCTGAATACGAACCCCGAATACGAATCCTTAATACGAGCCCCGAATATGAATCCCGAATACGAACCCCGAATATGAGCCCCGAATACGAACCCCGAATATGAGCCCCGAAAACGAATCCTGAATACAAATCCTGAATATGAACCCCAAATAAGAATCCCAAATACGAGCCCCAAATACAAACCTCGAATACGATCCCCGAATACGACCCCCAATTACGAATCCCGAATACGAACCCTGAAAACGAACCTCGAATAGCAACCCAAAATACGAGCCCCGAATACGAGCCCCGAATATGAATCCTGAATACGAGCCCCGAATATGAATCCTGAATACGAACCCCGAATATGAGCCCCGAATACGAACCCCGAATATGAGCCCCGAATACGAACCCCGAAAACGAATCCTGAATACAAATCCTGAATATGAACCCCAAATAAGAATCCCGAATACGAGCCCCGAATACAAACCTCGAATACGAATCCCGAATACGAACCCTGAAAACGAACCCCGAATAGCAACCCGAAATACGAGCCCCGAATATGAATCCTGAATATGAACCCAGAAAACGAATCCTGAATACAAATCCTGAATATGAGCCCCGAATACGAATCCCAAATACGAACCCTGAAAAGGAACCCCGAATATGAGCCCCGAATACGAACCTCGAATAGCAACCCGGAATACGAGCCCCGAATACGAGCCCCGAATACGAACCCCGAATATGAATCCTGAATACGAGCCCCGAATATGAATCCCGAATACAAACCCCGAAAACGAATCCTGAATACAAATCCTGAATATGAACCCCGAATATGAACCCCGAATATGAGCCCCGAATACGAACCCCGAATATGAGCCCCGAATACGAACCCCGAAAACTAATCCTGAATACAAATCCTGAATATGAACCCCAAATAAGAATCCCGAATACGAGCCCCGAATATGAGCCCCGAATACGAGCCCCGAATATGAATCCCGAATACGAACCTCGAATACGATCCCCGAATACGACCCCCGAATTCGAATCCCGAATACGAACCCTGAAAACGAACCTCGAATAGCAACCCGAAATACGAGCCCCAAATACGAGCCCCGAATACGAACCCCGAATATGAATCCTGAATACGAGCCCCGAATATGAATACCGAATACGTTGGCACCAATACGTCGCACGTTGGCACCAATGACAAAGTCAGAGGCAGATGGAGTGTCCTAAAGAACGATTTTAGGGACTTAGGAGCTAAATTGAGGAAAAGGACCTCCAAGGTAATACCGATTTAGGTGATTTATTGGAGGAGTACTGTCTCTGAGGTGAGGGATTTAGGTGATTTATTGGAGGAGTACTGTCTCTGAGGTGAGGGATTTAGCTGATTTATTGGAGGAGTACTGTCTCTGAGCTGAGAGGTTTTTTTCATTATTCGGAGACTCAGATAAATCCAAATACCCGAATTACAGTTTAATCAAAGCTTTCCGAATGCTCCGAATAATCAAACAAAATTCGTCCGAATTTCCCAAATTCAAATTGAAATTTGAACCGAGTTCCAGCCGAATTCACAGACTAAACATATTTCTGAAATCAAAGACTTCACTTCACTACAAGCGCAGTCACTGCAGATCTGAGGGGAAGCTCTGCTGATTTGATCATCCAATCATGTGCAAGCTAAAATTATGTTTTTTATTTTCCTTGCATGAACCCCAAATACGAACCCCGAATATGAATCACGAATACGAACCCCGAATACGAACCCCGAATACGAATCCTGAATACGAGCCCCGAATATGAATCCCGAATACGAACCCCGAATATGAGCCCCCAATACGAACCCCGAATATGAGCCCCAAATACGAACCCCGAAAACGAATCCTGAATACGAACCCCGAATATGAGCCCCCAATACGAACCCCGAATATGAGCCCCGAATACGAACCCCGAATACGAATCCTGAATACGAACCCCGAATACGAATCCTTAATACGAGCCCCGAATATGAATCCCGAATACGAACCCCGAATATGAGCCCCGAATACGAACCCCGAATATGAGCCCCGAAAACGAATCCTGAATACAAATCCTGAATATGAACCCCAAATAAGAATCCCAAATACGAGCCCCAAATACAAACCTCGAATACGATCCCCGAATACGACCCCCAATTACGAATCCCGAATACGAACCCTGAAAACGAACCTCGAATAGCAACCCAAAATACGAGCCCCGAATACGAGCCCCGAATATGAATCCTGAATACGAGCCCCGAATATGAATCCTGAATACGAACCCCGAATATGAGCCCCGAATACGAACCCCGAATATGAGCCCCGAATACGAACCCCGAAAACGAATCCTGAATACAAATCCTGAATATGAACCCCAAATAAGAATCCCGAATACGAGCCCCGAATACAAACCTCGAATACGAATCCCGAATACGAACCCTGAAAACGAACCCCGAATAGCAACCCGAAATACGAGCCCCGAATATGAATCCTGAATATGAACCCAGAAAACGAATCCTGAATACAAATCCTGAATATGAGCCCCGAATACGAATCCCAAATACGAACCCTGAAAAGGAACCCCGAATATGAGCCCCGAATACGAACCTCGAATAGCAACCCGGAATACGAGCCCCGAATACGAGCCCCGAATACGAACCCCGAATATGAATCCTGAATACGAGCCCCGAATATGAATCCCGAATACAAACCCCGAAAACGAATCCTGAATACAAATCCTGAATATGAACCCCGAATATGAACCCCGAATATGAGCCCCGAATACGAACCCCGAATATGAGCCCCGAATACGAACCCCGAAAACTAATCCTGAATACAAATCCTGAATATGAACCCCAAATAAGAATCCCGAATACGAGCCCCGAATATGAGCCCCGAATACGAGCCCCGAATATGAATCCCGAATACGAACCTCGAATACGATCCCCGAATACGACCCCCGAATTCGAATCCCGAATACGAACCCTGAAAACGAACCTCGAATAGCAACCCGAAATACGAGCCCCAAATACGAGCCCCGAATACGAACCCCGAATATGAATCCTGAATACGAGCCCCGAATATGAATACCGAATACGTTGGCACCAATACGTCGCACGTTGGCACCAATGACAAAGTCAGAGGCAGATGGAGTGTCCTAAAGAACGATTTTAGGGACTTAGGAGCTAAATTGAGGAAAAGGACCTCCAAGGTAATACCGATTTAGGTGATTTATTGGAGGAGTACTGTCTCTGAGGTGAGGGATTTAGGTGATTTATTGGAGGAGTACTGTCTCTGAGGTGAGGGATTTAGCTGATTTATTGGAGGAGTACTGTCTCTGAGCTGAGAGGTTTTTTTCATTATTCGGAGACTCAGATAAATCCAAATACCCGAATTACAGTTTAATCAAAGCTTTCCGAATGCTCCGAATAATCAAACAAAATTCGTCCGAATTTCCCAAATTCAAATTGAAATTTGAACCGAGTTCCAGCCGAATTCACAGACTAAACATATTTCTGAAATCAAAGACTTCACTTCACTACAAGCGCAGTCACTGCAGATCTGAGGGGAAGCTCTGCTGATTTGATCATCCAATCATGTGCAAGCTAAAATTATGTTTTTTATTTTCCTTGCATGAACCCCAAATACGAACCCCGAATATGAATCACGAATACGAACCCCGAATACGAACCCCGAATACGAATCCTGAATACGAGCCCCGAATATGAATCCCGAATACGAACCCCGAATATGAGCCCCCAATACGAACCCCGAATATGAGCCCCAAATACGAACCCCGAAAACGAATCCTGAATACGAACCCCGAATATGAGCCCCCAATACGAACCCCGAATATGAGCCCCGAATACGAACCCCGAATACGAATCCTGAATACGAACCCCGAATACGAATCCTTAATACGAGCCCCGAATATGAATCCCGAATACGAACCCCGAATATGAGCCCCGAATACGAACCCCGAATATGAGCCCCGAAAACGAATCCTGAATACAAATCCTGAATATGAACCCCAAATAAGAATCCCAAATACGAGCCCCAAATACAAACCTCGAATACGATCCCCGAATACGACCCCCAATTACGAATCCCGAATACGAACCCTGAAAACGAACCTCGAATAGCAACCCAAAATACGAGCCCCGAATACGAGCCCCGAATATGAATCCTGAATACGAGCCCCGAATATGAATCCTGAATACGAACCCCGAATATGAGCCCCGAATACGAACCCCGAATATGAGCCCCGAATACGAACCCCGAAAACGAATCCTGAATACAAATCCTGAATATGAACCCCAAATAAGAATCCCGAATACGAGCCCCGAATACAAACCTCGAATACGAATCCCGAATACGAACCCTGAAAACGAACCCCGAATAGCAACCCGAAATACGAGCCCCGAATATGAATCCTGAATATGAACCCAGAAAACGAATCCTGAATACAAATCCTGAATATGAGCCCCGAATACGAATCCCAAATACGAACCCTGAAAAGGAACCCCGAATATGAGCCCCGAATACGAACCTCGAATAGCAACCCGGAATACGAGCCCCGAATACGAGCCCCGAATACGAACCCCGAATATGAATCCTGAATACGAGCCCCGAATATGAATCCCGAATACAAACCCCGAAAACGAATCCTGAATACAAATCCTGAATATGAACCCCGAATATGAACCCCGAATATGAGCCCCGAATACGAACCCCGAATATGAGCCCCGAATACGAACCCCGAAAACTAATCCTGAATACAAATCCTGAATATGAACCCCAAATAAGAATCCCGAATACGAGCCCCGAATATGAGCCCCGAATACGAGCCCCGAATATGAATCCCGAATACGAACCTCGAATACGATCCCCGAATACGACCCCCGAATTCGAATCCCGAATACGAACCCTGAAAACGAACCTCGAATAGCAACCCGAAATACGAGCCCCAAATACGAGCCCCGAATACGAACCCCGAATATGAATCCTGAATACGAGCCCCGAATATGAATACCGAATACGTTGGCACCAATACGTCGCACGTTGGCACCAATGACAAAGTCAGAGGCAGATGGAGTGTCCTAAAGAACGATTTTAGGGACTTAGGAGCTAAATTGAGGAAAAGGACCTCCAAGGTAATATTCTCAGGAATACTACCGGTACATCGAGCCACACCAGAAAGGCAGAGGGAGATTAGGGAAGTAAACAAGTGGCTGAAGAGCTGGTGTAGTAAGGAGGGGTTTGGGTTCCTGGAGGACTGGGCCGACTTCTCAGTCGGTAACCGGTACTATAGAAGGGACGGACTGCACCTAAATGAGGAGGGTGCAGATCTGCTGGGAATGAAGATGGCCAAAAAGTTAGAGGGGTTTTTAAACTAGGCGATGGGGGGGAGGGTCCAGAGACAGTGATAGCCAGCGCGGAAGATATTCCAGAGGGTAGTATTGGGGGCATTAGTGGTAGGTTAACCAAAGCACAAAAACACAAGGTGAGTATAGTAGCAAGTCCAAGTTGCAATCTTGAAACACCCAATACGAGGACAATATGCGACCGGTCTAAACTATGTGGCATGTTCACCAATGCCAGGAGCATGGCGGACAAGATGGGTGAACTAGAGATACTGTTGTACAAGGAGGATTTGGATTTTGTGGGAATTTCAGAGACCTGGTTCAACAGCTCTCATGATTGGCTGGCAAACATTCAAGGGTATACCCTATACCGCAAGGATAGAGAGGGTAAAAAAGGGGGAGGGGTATGCCTATATATCAAGAATAATGTACAAGTGAATGTGAGAGATGACATCACTGAGGGGGCTAGGGAGGAGGTGGAATCTTTATGGGTAGAGCTCCAAAGGGATGAAGCTAAGGGGAAAATAATACTGGGAGTATGCTATAGGCCCCCTAACCTGAGGGAGGAAGTGGAGACGGATCTCCTATCACAAATTGGATTAGCAGCAAGGATGGGAAGTGTTATCATAATGGGGGATTTTAATTATCCAGACATAGACTGGGCGGAGGGAACCGCGCATTCATTTAAGGCTCGCCAGTTCCTTAGTGTCTTGCAGGACAATTTTATGGGTCAGATGGTAGACGCACCAACTAGAAATAAAACATTACTAGATCTACTGATTACCAACAATACAGACCTGATAACAGATGTGGAAATACGGGGCAATTTAGGTAACAGCGATCACAGGTCAATTAGTTTCAGTATAAATCACACAAATAGGAAACATAAGGGGAATACAAAGACACTGAATTTCAAAAGAGCCAACTTCCCTAAACTACAAACCTTGCTAAAAGGCATAAATTGGGATAAAATATTAGGAACAAAGAATACGGAGGAGAGATGGGTTTGCTTTAAGAGCATATTAAATAAGGGCATTAGCCAATGTATCCCATTGGGTAATAAATTTAAAAGAGCGAACAAAAATCCTGGATGGCTTAACTCCAATGTAAAAATGCATATAAAAGCAAAGGAGAAGGCCTTCAAAAAATACAAGGTTGAGGGATCATCATCAGCATTCAGACTTTATAAAGAATGCAATAAGAAATGTAAGGGTGCAATTAGGATGGCTAAGATAGAACATGAAAGACACATAGCGGAGGAGAGCAAAAAAAATCCCAAGAAATTCTTTAAGTATGTAAACAGTAAAAAAGGGAGGACAGACCATATTGGCCCCATAAAGAATGAGGAAGGACATCTGGTTACAAAGGATGGGGAGATGGCGAAGGTATTGAATTTATTCTTCTCCTCAGTCTTCACGAGTGAATCGGGGGGCTTCAGTAACCAAAACTGCAGTGTTTATCCTCATGACACAACACAGGAAGCACCTCCATGGTTAACAGAGGACGGAATTAAAATTAGACTTGAGAAACTTAACATTAATAAATCACCGGGACCAGATGGCTTGCATCCGAGGGTACTTAGGGAACTCAGTCAGGTGATTGCCAGACCGTTGTTCCTAATTTTTACAGACAGTCTATTGACTGGAATGGTACCAGCTGATTGGAGAAAAGCCAATGTAGCACCAATATTTAAAAAGGGCCCAAAAAACATCCCTGGGAATTACAGACCAGTTAGCCTAACATCAATAGTATGTAAACTCTTGGAGGGGATGATAAGGGACTATATACAAGATTTTAGTAATAAGAATGATATCATTAGCAGTAATCAGCATGGATTCATGAAGAATCGTTCTTGCCAAACCAATCTATTAACCTTCTATGAGGAGGTGAGTTGCCATCTAGATAAAGGAAGGCCCGTAGACGTGGTGTATCTGGATTTTGCAAAAGCATTTGACACAGTTCCCCATAAACGTTTATTGTACAAAATAAGGTGCGTTGGCATGGACCATAGGGTGAGTACATGGATTGAAAACTGGCTACAAGGGCGAGTTCAGAGGGTGGTGATAAATGGGGAGTACTCAGAATGGTCAGGGGTGGGTAGTGGGGTTCCCCAGGGTTCTGTGCTGGGACCAATCCTATTTAATTTGTTCATAAATGACCTGGAGGATGGGATAAACAGTTCCATCTCTGTATTTGCAGACGATACTAAGCTAAGCAGGGCAATAACTTCTCCGCAGGATGTGGAAATCTTGCAAAAAGACCTGAACAAATTAATGGGGGAGGGGCGACTACATGGCAAATGAGGTTCAATGTAGAAAAATGTAAAATAATGCATTTGGGTGTCAAAAATCTGAATGCAATCTATAGACTGGGGGGAGAACCTCTGGGGGAATCTAGGATGGAAAAGGACCTGGGGGTCCTAGTGGATGATAGGCTCAGCAATGACATGCAATGCCAAGCTGCTGCTAACAAAGCAAACAGAATATTGGCATTAAAAGGGGGATCAACTCCAGAAATAAAACGATAATTCTCCCGCTCTACAAGACTCTGGTCCGGCCGCACCTGGAGTATGCTGTCCAGTTCTGGGCACCAGTCCTCAGGAAGGATGTACTGGAAATGGAGCGAGTACAAAGAAGGGCAACAAAGCTAATAAAGGGTCTGGAGGATCTTAGTTATGAGGAAAGGTTGTGAGCTCTGAACTTATTCTCTCTGGAGAAGAGACGCTTGAGAGGGGATATGATTTCAATTTACAAATACTGTACTGGTGACCCCACAATATATAAATACCGGACTGGTGACCCCACAATATATAAATACCGGACTGGTGACCCCACAATATATAAATACTGTACTGGTGACCCCACAATATACAAATACCGGACTGGTGACCCCACAATATACAAATACCGGACTGGTGACCCCACAATATACAAATACCGGACTGGTGACCCCACAATATATAAATACAGGACTGGTGACCCCACAATATACAAATACCGGACTGGTGACCCCACAATATATAAATACTGTACTGGTGACCCCACAATATATAAATACTGTACTGGTGACCCCACAATAGGGATAAAACTTTTTCGCAGAAGAGAGTTTAATAAGACTCGTGGCCACTCATTACAATTAGAAGAAAAGAGGTTTAACCTTAAACTACGTAGAGGGTTCTTTACTGTAAGAGCGGCAAGGATGTGGAATTCCCTTCCACAGGCGGTGGTCTCAGCGGGGAGCATTGATAGCTTCAAGAAACTATTAGATAATCACCTGAATGACCACAATATACAGGGATATGTAATGTAATACTGACACATAATCACACACATAGGTTGGACTTGATGGACTTGCGTCTTTTTTCAACCTCACCTACTATGTAACTATGAATACGAACCCCGAAAACGAATCCTGAATACAAATCCTGAATATGAACCCCGAATACGAACCTCGAATAGCAACCCGGAATACGAGCCCCGAATAGGAGCCCCGAATACGAATCCCAAATACAAACCCTGAAAACGAACCCCGAATACGAGCCCCGAATACGAACCTCGAATAGCAACCCGGAATACGAGCCCCGAATAGGAGCCCCGAATATGAATCCCGAATATGAATCCTGAATACGAGCCCCGAATATGAATCCCGAATACGAACCCCTAAAACGAATCCTGAATACAAATCCTGAATATGAACCCTGAATATGAATCCCGAATAGGAACCCTGAATATGAGCCCCGAATACGAACCCCGAATATGAATCCCAAATACGAACCCCGAAAACGAATCCTGAATACAAATCCTGAATACAAACCCCGAATACGAGCCCCGAATACGAGCCCCGAATATGAGCCCTGAATACGAATCCCGAATACGAACCCCGAAAACGAACCCCGAATATGAGCCCCGAATACGAACCCCGAAAACGAATCCTGAATACAAATCCTGAATATGAATCCCGAATACAAACCCCGAATATGAGCCCCGAATACGAACCCCGAATATGAGCCCTGAATAAGAACCCCGAAAACTAATCCTGAATACAAATCCTGAATATGAACCCCAATCAAGAATCCCGAATACGAGCCCCGAATATGAGCCCCGAATACGAGCCCCGAATATGAATCCCGAATACGAACCTCGAATACGATCCCCGAATACGAACCCCGAATACGAGCCCCGAATACGAGCCCCGAATACGAATCCCGAATACGAACCCCGAAAACGAACCCCGAATACGAGCCCCAAATACGAACCTCGAATAGCAACCCGAAATACGAGCCCCGAATATGAATCCTGAATACGAGCCCGGAATATGAATACCGAATACGAACCCCGAAAACGAACCCTGAATACAAATCCTGAATATGAACCCCGAATATGAATCCCGAATACGAGCCCCGAATATGAGCCCCGAATACGAGCCCCGAATACGAATCCCGAATACAAACCTCGAATACGATCCCCGAATACAACCCCCGAATACGAATCCCGAATACGAAACCCTGAAAACGAACCTCGAATAGCAACCCGAAATACGAGCCCCGAATACGAATCCCGAATACGAACCCCGAAAACGAACCCCGAATACGAGCCCCGAATACGAACCTCGAATAGCAACCCGAAATACGAGCCCCGAATACGAGCCCCGAATACGAACCCAGAATCCCAAATACGAACCTCGAATACGATCCCCGAATACGACCCCCGAATTCGAATCCCGAATACGAACCCTGAAAACGAACCTCGAATAGCAACCCGAAATACGAGCCCCAAATACGAGCCCCGAATACGAACCCCGAATATGAATCCTGAATACGAGCCCCGAATATGAATACCGAATACGAACCCCGAAAACGAATCCTGAATACAAATCCTGAATATGAACCCCGAATACGAACTCCGAATATGAGCCCCGAATACGAATCCCAAATACAAACCCTGAAAACGAACCCCGAATACGAGCCCCGAATACGAACCTCGAATAGCAACCCGGAATACGAGCCCCGAATAGGAGCCCCGAATATGAATCCCGAATATGAATCCTGAATACGAGCCCCGAATATGAATCCCGAATACGAACCCCAAAAACGAATCCTGAATACAAATCCTGAATATGAACCCTGAATATGAATCCCGAATAGGAACCCTGAATATGAGCCCCGAATACGAACCCCGAATATGAATCCCGAATACGAACCCCGAAAACGAATCCTGAATACAAATCCTGAATACAAACCCCGAATACGAGCCCCGAATACGAGCCCCGAATACGAGCCCTGAATACGAATCCCGAATACGAACCCCGAAAACGAACCCCGAATATGAGCCCCGAATACGAACCCCGAAAACGAATCCTGAATACAAATCCTGAATATGAATCCCGAATACAAACCCCGAATATGAGCCCCGAATACGAACCCCGAATATGAGCCCCGAATTAGAACCCCGAAAACTAATCCTGAATACAAATCCTGAATATGAACCCCAATCAAGAATCCCGAATACGAGCCCCGAATATGAGCCCCGAATACGAGCCCCGAATATGAATCCCGAATACGAACCTCGAATACGATCCCCGAATACGAACCCCGAATACGAGCCCCGAATACGAGCCCCGAATACGAATCCCGAATACGAACCCCGAAAACGAACCCCGAATACGAGCCCCAAATACGAACCTCGAATAGCAACCCGAAATACGAGCCCGGAATATGAATACCGAATACGAACCCCGAAAACGAACCCTGAATACAAATCCTGAATATGAACCCCGAATACGAGCCCCGAATACGAATCCCGAATACAAACCTCGAATACGATCCCCGAATACAACCCCCGAATACGAATCCCGAATACGAAACCCTGAAAACGAACCTCGAATAGCAACCCGAAATACGAGCCCCGAATACGAATCCCGAATACGAACCCCGAAAACGAACCCCGAATACGAGCCCCGAATACGAACCTCGAATAGCAACCCAAAATATGAGCCCCGAATACGAGCCCCGAATACGAACCCAGAATATGAATCCTGAATACGAGCCCCGAATTTGAATACCGAATACGAACCCCGAAAACGAACCCTGAATACAAATCCTGAATATGAACCCTGAATATGAATCCCGAATACGAGCCCCGAATATGAGCCCCGAATACGAGCCCCGAATACGAATCCCGAATACGAACCCTGAAAACGAACCTCGAATAGCAACCCAAAATACGAGCCCCGAATACGAGCCCCGAATACGAACCCCGAATATGAATCCTGAATACGAGCCCCGAATATGAATCCCGAATACGAATCATGAATACGAACCCCAAATACGAACCCCGAATACGAACTCCGAAAACGAACCCTGAATACAAATCCTGAATATGAACCCCGAATACGAGCCCCGAATACGAATCCCGAATACAAACCTCGAATACGATCCCCGAATACAACCCCCGAATACGAATCCCGAATACGAAACCCTGAAAACGAACCTCGAATAGCAACCCGAAATACGAGCCCCGAATACGAATCCCGAATACGAACCCCGAAAACGAACCCCGAATACGAGCCCCGAATACGAACCTCGAATAGCAACCCAAAATACGAGCCCCGAATACGAGCCCCGAATACGAACCCAGAATATGAATCCTGAATACGAGCCCCGAATTTGAATACCGAATACGAACCCCGAAAACGAACCCTGAATACAAATCCTGAATATGAACCCTGAATATGAATCCCGAATACGAGCCCCGAATATGAGCCCCGAATACGAGCCCCGAATACGAATCCCGAATACGAACCCTGAAAACGAACCTCGAATAGCAACCCAAAATACGAGCCCCGAATACGAGCCCCGAATACGAACCCCGAATATGAATCCTGAATACGAGCCCCGAATATGAATCCCGAATACGAATCATGAATACGAACCCCAAATACGAACCCCGAATACGAACTCCGTATACAAATCCTGAATACGAACCCCGAAAATGAATCACGAATATGAACCCCGAATACGAATCCTAAATACGAATCCTGAATACGAACCCCCGAATATGAATCCCAAATATGCACCCTGCGAATACGAACCCCGAATACAAATCCTGAATACGAACCCCAAATACGAACCCCGAATATGAGCCCTGAATAGGAGCCCGAATACGAACCCGGAATATGAATCCTGAATACAAGCCCCGAAAACGAACCCCGAATATGAATCCTGAATACGAGCCTTGAATACGAATCCCGAATACGAATGATGAATACGAACCCCAAATACGAACCCTGAATACGAACCCCGTATACAAATCCTGAATACGAACCCCGAATATGAATCTCAAATATGCACCCCGCAAATATGAACCCCGAAAAGGAATCCCTAATATGAACCCCGAATACGAATCCCGAATACGAGCCCCGAATACGAACCCCGAATATGAGCCCCGAATACGAAACCCGAAAATGAATCCTCAATACGAGCCCCGAATACGAACCCCGAATACGAGCCCCGAATACGAGCCCCGAATATGAGCCCCGAATACGAGCCCCGAATACGAAACCCGAATATGAATCCTGAATACGAGCCCCGAATATGAATCCCGAATACGAACCCCGAATATGAGCCCCGAATACGAACCCCGAATATGAATCCCGAATACGAACCCCGAAAACGAATCCTGAATACAAATCCTGAATATGAACCCCGAATAAGAATCCCGAATACAAACCCCAAAAACGAACCCCGAATACGAGCCCCGAATACGAACCTCGAATAGGAACCCCGAATACGAGCCCTGAATACGAGCCCGAATACGAACCCTGAATATGAATCCTGAATACGAACCCCGAATATGAATTCTGAATACGAGCCCCGAATACGAATCCCGAATACGAACTCCGTATACAAATCCTGAATACGAACCCCGAATATGAATCCCAAATACGCACCCCGCAAATACGAACCCCGAAAACGAATCCCGAATATGAACCCTGAATATGAATCCCGAATACGAGCCCCGAATACGAACCCCGAATATTAGCCCCGAATACGAATCCTGAATACGAACCCCGAATAAGAATCCCAAATATGCACCCCACGAATACGAACCCCGAATACGAGTCCTGAATACAAACCCCAAATACGAACCCCGAATACGAGCCCTGAATAGGAGCCCCGAATACGAACCCCGAATATGAATCCTGAATACGAGCCCCGAATACGAACCCCGAATACGAGCCCCGAATAGGAATCCTGAATATGAATCCTAAATACGAGCCCTGAATACGAACCCCGAATATGAATCCTGACTACGAGCCCCAAATACGAACCCCGAATACGAACCCCGTATACAAATCCTAAATACGAACCCCAAATATGAATCCCAAATACGCACCCCGCAAATACGAACCCCGAAAACGAATCCCGAATATGAACCCCGAATACGAATCCCGAATACGAGCCCCGAATACGAACCCCGAATATGAGCCCCGAATATGAGCCCCGAATACGAACCCCGAAAACGAATCCTGAATACAAATCCTGGATATGAACCCCGAATAAGAATCCCGAATACAAACCCCAAAAACGAACCCCGAATACGAGCCCTGAATACGAGCCCTGAATACGAGCCCCGAATACGTACCCCGAATATGAATCCTGAATACGAGCCCTGAATACGAACTCTGAATATGAATTCTGAATACGAGCCCCGAATACGAATCCCGAATACGAACTCCGTATACAAATCCTGAATACGAACCCCGAATATGAATCCCAAATATGCACCCCGCAAATACGAACCCCGAAAACGAATCCCGAATATGAACCCTGAATATAAATCCCGAATACGAGCCCCGAATACGAACCCCGAATATGAGCCCCGAATACGAATCCTGAATACGAACCCCGAATATGAATCCCAAATATGCACCCCACGAATACGAATCCTGAATACGAACCCCAAATACGAACCCCGAATATGAGCCCTGAATAGGAGCCCCGAATACGAACCCCGAATATGAATCCTGAATACGAGCCCCGAATACGAACCCCGAATACGAGCCCTGAATAGGAGCCCCGAATACGAACCCCGAATATGAATCCTGAATACGAGCCCCGAATACGAACCCCGAATATGAATCCTGAATACGAGCCCCGAATACGAATGATGAATACGAACCCCAAATACGAACCCCGAATACGAACCCCGTATACAAATCCTGAATACGAACCCCGAATATGAATCCCAAATACGCACCCCGCAAATACGAACCCCGAAAGTGAATCCCGAATATGAACCCCGAATACGAATCCTGAATACGAGCCCCGAATACGAACCCCGAATATGAGCCCCGAATACGAGCCCCGAATACGAAACCCGAATACGAATCCTGAATACGAGCCCCGAATATGAATCCCGAATATGAGCCCCGAATACGAACCCCGAATACGAACCCCGAATATGAATCCCGAATACGAACCCCGAAAACGAATCCTGAATACAAATCCTGAATATGAACCCCGAATAAGAATCCCGAATACAAACCCCGAATACGAGCCCCGAATATGAGCCCTGAATACGAATCCTGAATACGAACCCCGAATATGAATCCCAAATATGCACCCCACGAATACGAACCCCGAATACGAATCCTGAATACGAACCCCAAATACGAACCCCGAATATGAGCCCTGAATAGGAGCCCCGAATACGAACCCCGAATATGAATCCTGAATACGAGCCCCGAATACGAACCCCGAATACGAGCCCTGAATAGGAGCCCCGAATACGAACCCCGAATATGAATCCTAAATACGAGCCCCGAATATGAACCCCGAATATGAATCCTGTATACAAATCCTGAATACGAACCCCGAATATGAATCCCAAATACGCACCCCGCAAATACGAACCCCGAAAACGAATCCCGAATATGAACCCCGAATACGAATCCCGAATACGAGCCCCGAATACGAACCCCGAATATGAATCCTGAATACGAGCCCCGAATATGAATCCTGAATACGAGCCCCGAATATGAATCCTGAATACGAGCCCCGAATACGAACCCCGAATATGAATCCTGAATACGAACCACGAATATGAACCCTGAAAACGAATCCCGAATACGAACCCCGAATATGAGCCCCGAATACGAATTCTGAATACGAATCCTGAATACGAACCCCGAATATTAATCCTAAATACGCACCCCACGAATACGCACCCCGAATACGAATCCTGAATACGAACCCCGAATACATAGTTACATAGTAGGTGAGGTTAAAAAAAAGACGCAAGTCCATCAAGTCCAACCTATGTGTGTGATTATGTGTCAGTATTACATTACATATCCCTGTATATTGTGGTCATTCAGGTGATTATCTAATAGTTTCTTGAAGCTATCAATGCTCCCCGCTGAGACCACCGCCTGTGGAAGGGAATTCCACATCCTTGCTGCTCTTACAGTAAAGAACCCTCTACGTAGTTTAAGGTTAAACCTCTTTTCTTCTAATTGTAATGAGTGGCCACGAGTCTTATTAAACTTTCTTCTGCGAAAAAGTTTTATCCCTATTGTGGGATCACCAGTACAGTATTTATATATTGTAGGGTCACCAGTCCGGTATTTATATATTGTGGGGTCACCAGTCCGGTATTTGTATATTGTGGGGTCACCAGTCCGGTATTTATATATTGTGGGGTCACCAGTCTGGTATTTATATATTGTGGGGTCACCAGTCCGGTATTTATATATTGTGGGGTCACCAGTCCGGTATTTGTATATTGTGGGGTCACCAGTCCGGTTTTTATATATTGTGGGGTCACCAGTCTGGTATTTATATATTGTGGGGTCACCAGTCCGGTATTTATATATTGTGGGGTCACCAGTCCGGTATTTATATATTGTGGGGTCACCAGTCCGGTATTTATATATTGTGGGGTCACCAGTCCGGTATTTGTATATTGTGGGGTCACCAGTCCGGTATTTATATATTGTGGGGTCACCAGTCTGGTATTTATATATTGTGGGGTCACCAGTCCGGTATTTATATATTGTGGGGTCACCAGTCCGGTATTTGTATATTGTGGGGTCACCAGTCCGGTATTTATATATTGTGGGGTCACCAGTCTGGTATTTATATATTGTGGGGTCACCAGTCCGGTATTTATATATTGTGGGGTCACCAGTCCGGTATTTATATATTGTGGGGTCACCAGTCCGGTATTTATATATTGTGGGGTCACCAGTCCGGTATTTGTATATTGTGGGGTCACCAGTCCGGTATTTATATATTGTGGGGTCACCAGTCCGGTATTTATATATTGTGGGGTCACCAGTCCGGTATTTATATATTGTGGGGTCACCAGTCCGGTATTTATATATTGTGGGGTCACCAGTCCGGTATTTATATATTGTGGGGTCACCAGTCCGGTATTTGTATATTGTGGGGTCACCAGTCCGGTATTTATATATTGTGGGGTCACCAGTCCGGTATTTATATATTGTGGGGTCACCAGTCCGGTATTTGTATATTGTGGGGTCACCAGTCCGGTATTTATATATTGTGGAGTCACCAGTCCGGTATTTGTATATTGTGGGGTCACCAGTCCGGTATTTGTATATTGTGGGGTCACCAGTCCGGTATTTATATATTGTGGGGTCACCAGTCCGGTATTTATATATTGTGGGGTCACCAGTCCGGTATTTATATAATGAAATCATATCCCCTCTCAAGCGTCTCTTCTCCAGAGAGAATAAGTTCAGAGCTCACAACCTTTCCTCATAACTAAGATCCTCCAGACCCTTTATTAGCTTTGTTGCCCTTCTTTGTAGTCGCTCCATTTCCAGTACATCCTTCCTGAGGACTGGTGCCTAGAACTGGACAGCATACTCCAGGTGCGGCCGGACCAGAGTCTTGTAGAGCGGGAGAATTATCGTTTTATCTCTGGAGTTGATCCCCTTTTAATGCCAATATTCTGTTTGCTTTGTTAGCAGCAGCTTGGCATTGCATGTCATTGCTGAGCCTATCATCTACTAGGACCCCCAGGTCCTTTTCCATCCTAGATCCCCCCAGAGGTTCTCCCCCCAGTCTATAGATTGCATTCAGATTTTTGCCACCCAAATGCATTATTTTACATTTTTCTACATTGAACCTCATTTTCCATGTAGTTGCCCCTCCCCCATTCATTTGTTCAGGTCTTTTTGCAAGATTTCCACATCCTGCGGAGACGTTATTGCCCTGCTTAGCTTAGTATCGTCTGCAAATACAGAGATTGAACTGTTTATCCCATCCTCCAGATCGTTTATAAACAAATTAAATAGGATTGGTCCCAGCACAGAACCCTGGGGGACCCCACTACCCACCCCTGACCATTCTGAGTACTCCCCATTTATCACCACCCTCTGAACTCGCCCTTGTAGCCAGTTTTCAATCCATGTACTCTCCCTATGGTCCATGCCAACGCACCTTATTTTGTACAGTAAACGTTTATGGGGAACTGTGTCAAATGCTTTTGTAAAATCCAGATACACCACGTCTACGGGCCTTCCTTTATCTAGATGGCAACTCACCTCCTCATAGAAGGTTAATAGATTGGTTTGGCAAGAACGATTCTTCATGAATCCATGCTGATTACTGCTAATGATATCATTCTTATTACTAAAATCTTGTATATAGTCCCTTATCATCCCCTCCAAGAGTTTACATACTATTGATGTTAGGCTAACTGGTCTGTAATTCCCAGGGATGTTTTTTGGGCCCTTTTTAAATATTGGTGCTACATTGGCTTTTCTCCAATCAGCTGGTACCATTCCAGTCAATAGACTGTCTGTAAAAATTAGGAACAACGGTCTGGTAATCACCTGACTGAGTTCCCTAAGTACCCTCGGGTGCAAGCCATCTGGTCCCGGTGATCTATTAATGTTAAGTTTCTCAAGTCTAATTTTAATTCTGTCCGCTGTTAACCATGTAGGTGCTTCCTGTGTTGTGTCATGAGGATAAACACTGCAGTTTTGGTTACTGAAGCCCCCCGATTCACTTGTGAGGACTGAGGAGAAGAATAAATTCAATACCTCTGCCATCTCCCCATCCTTTGTAACCAGATGTCCTTCCTCATTCTTTATGGGGCCAATATGGTCTGTCCTCCCTTTTTTACTGTTTACATACTTAAAGAATTTCTTGGGATTTTTTTTGCTCTCCTCCGCTATGTGTCTTTCATGTTCTATCTTAGCCATCCTAATTGCACCCTTACATTTCTTGTTGCATTCTTTATAAAGTCTGAATGCTGTGGATGATCCTTCAACCTTGTATTTTTTGAAGGCCTTCTCCTTTACTTTTATATGCATTTTACATTGGAGTTAAGCCATCCAGGATGTTTGTTCGCTCTTGTAAATTTATTACCCAATGGGATACATTGGCTAATGCCCTTATTTAATATGCTCTTAAAGCAAACCCATCTCTCCTCTGTATTCTTTGTTCCTAATATTTTATCCCAATTTATGCCTTTTAGCAAGGTTTGTAGTTTAGATTCGAATACGAATCCCGCAAATATGAACCCCGAAAACGAACCCTGAATACGAGCCCCGAATACAAATTCTGAATATGAATCCTGAATACGAACCCCAAATACGTACCCCGAATATGAATCCTGAATAGGCACCCCGCAAATACGAACCCCGAAAACGAATCCTGAATATGAACCTGAATACGAATCCCGAATACAAACCCTGAATACGAACCCCGAATACGAGCCCCGAATACGAACCTCGAATAGGAACCTCGAATACGAGCCCCGAATATGAGACCCGAATACGAATCCCGCATACGAGCCCCAAATACGAACCCCGAATATGAATCCTGAATATGAGCCCCGAATACGAATTCCGAATACAAACCCGGAATATGAATCCCAAATACGCACCCCGCGAATACGAACCCCGAATACGAATCCTGAATAGGAACCCCAAATACGAACCCCGAATACGAATCCTGAATACGAGCCCCGAATACGAACCCCGTATACAAATCCTGAATAGGAACTCCGAATATGAATCCCAAATACGTACGCCACGAATACGAACCCCGAAAACGAATCCCGAATATGAACTCCGAATACGAATCTCGAATACAAACCCTGAATATGAACCCCAAAAACGAATCCTGAATACGAGCCCCGAATACGAACCTCGAATAGGATCCCCGAATATGAACCCCGAATACAAGCCCCGAATACGAGCCCCGAATATGAATCCCAAAAACAAACCCTGAATACAAGCCCCAAATACGAACCTCGAATAGAAACCCCGAAAACGAACCTCGAATACGAGCCCCGAATACGAGCCCCGAATATGAATCCCGAAAACAAACCCCGAATACGAGCCCCAAATACGAACCTCGAATAGGAACCCCGAAAACGAACCTCGAATACGAGCCCCAAATACAAACCCCGAATATGAATCCTGAATACGAGCCCCAAATACGAATCCCGAATAAGAATCCTGAATACGAACCCCGAATATGAATCCCAAATACGCACCCCGCGAATACGAACCCCGAATCCTAAATACGAACCCCAAATACGAACCCCATACGAATCCCGAATACGAGCCCCGAATACGAACCCCGTATACTAATCCTGAATACGAACCCCGAATATGAATCCCAAATACGCACTCCGCGAATACGAACCCCTAAAACGAATCCAGAATATGAACCCCGAATACGAATCTCGAATACAAACCCTGAATATGAACCCCGAAAACGAATCCCGAATACGAGCCCTGAATACGAACCTTGAATAGGAACCCCGAAAACGAACCCCGAATACCAGCCCCGAATACGAGCCCCGAATACGAATCCCGAATACGAACCCCGAAAACGAACCCCGAATCCGAGCCCCGAATACGAACCTCGAATAGGAACCCCGAATACGAGCCCCGAATACGAACCTCGAATAGGAACCCCAAAAACGAACCCCGAATACCAGCCCCGAATACGAGCCCCGAATACGAATCCCGAATAGGAACCCCGAATACGAGCCCCGAATACGAACCTCGAATAGGAACCCCGAATACGAGCCCCGAATACGAACCTCGAATAGGAACCCTGAATACGAGCCCTGAATACGAACCTTGAATAGGAACCCCAAAAACGAACCCTGAATACCAGCCCCGAATACGAGCCCCGAATACGAATCCCGAATACGAACCCCGAAAACGAACCCCGAATCCGAGCCCCGAATACGAGCCCCCAATACGAACCCCGAATATGAATCCTGAATACGAGCCCCGAATACGAGCCCCTAATACAAACCCTGAATATGAACCCCGAATATGAACCCTGAATATGAGCCCCGAATACGAATCCTGAATACGAGCCCCGAATAGGAGCCGGAAAACGAACCCCAAAAATGAATCCCGAATACGAACCCCGAATATGAGCCCCGAATACGAGCCCTGAATACGAATCCCGAATACGAACCCCAAAAACGAACCCCGAATACCAGCCCCGAATAGGATCCCCTAATACGAACCCCGAATACAAGCCCCGAATACGAACCTCGAATAGGAACCCCGAAAACGAACCTCGAATATGAGCCCCGAATATGAATCCTGAATACGAACCCCGAATATGAATCCCAAATACGCACCCCACGAATACGAACCCCGAATACGAATCCTGAATACGAACCCCGAATATGAATCCCAAATACGCACCCCGCGAATACGAACCCCGAATACGAATCCTGAATACGAACCCCGAATATGAATCCCAAATACGCACCCCGCGAATACGAACCCCGAATACGAACCTCAAATAGGATCCCCGAATACAAACCCCGAATACGAACCCCGAATACGAATCCCGAATATGAACCCCGAAAATGAACCCCCGAATACAAGCCCCGAATATGAATCCTGAATACGAACCCCGAATATGAATCCTGAATACGCACCCCGCGAATACGAACCTCAAATACGAATCCCGAATATGAACCCCGAAAACGAATCCAGAATATGAACCCCGAATACAAATTGAACAAATCAACCGAATTTAAGGAAAGAAATGTTTTGGTCATGCACATGTCTAGTGTGGTCAGTGGAAAGGAAGCTCCTTACATAGAGGACCCGGTCAGATAGCCGCGTATTCCGAAGGCGGGGAAGTCCCCCCACTATCACAATATAATCGCTCGGCGTGGAGGATTCCACATCTAGAGGTTCATTCCATGTATTTTCTATCAGATCACAGAGCTGTTGTCTGGTTGGTTGAACTCGTACAATCAGATTGTAATGTGTGTTGTCAGCTTTAAAAGACTTTCCCGTTCACAAAGGCCGGAGTGAGTTGATTTTCCAGGCCACAGACTTTCCGGGACGAAGTTATTATAGGATAAGCCGTAGCTTCCGTCCCACAAAGGATTTTCTCCATGACACACATCAGCCCCAGGCAGTTCCCAAGCCTGCCCCCCCTCCCCCGCCTATTCTGGTTCCTTCTGAAAAGGAATCCAGTTCTCATCTTGGGTTTCAGTGGGTGAGGGGAGGTCATGCGGATCTTGTATCCCGGAACGCTGATCGAATGTCCATGCATTATTTCTGACACTTCCTGGACCTGACAGGAATACTAAACATATTCCCACCTTCCCGGGAAATGAATGAGGATTCTTCCCAAACTGAGGAAAGTCGGGAATTGCTTGGAAGCTGGAAATAAATCCACCAGTGGAATGTCATCCAATGGAATGGATTCCTGCTGTGGAAGGACTTTCCTTATCTGGGAAAGTTCAATTCATAGTTCAGCGATAATCCGGAGGGTGCAACGCTCCAAAGCATCACATCAAAGCATAGAAATCCCATCCCCCGACATCTGAAATTGGTGGCTTCTTTGTGTGACTTGGAGAACGTACAATGTTCAGGCGAGCTCTCCCCCAAGTTTTATTGGTGATTAAAGGCCTGAACAAAAATGGCAGAAAGTCTCATTGATTGCACGTGATTGCATGACCTTAAAACACCATTCACACTTGTGCAACTTCAAAATGGTGCAAATTCCACTGCGACTTTACAGTGCAACTTAACTTTGGCTTTGACCAAAACTAACATACATGGTGTGACACAATTCCTTTTCCTGTCACTTCCTGTTCCTCCTGAGGGTTAGGGCTAGGGCTAGGGTTAGAGTTAGGGTTATGACCTTAGGATTATGGCCTTAGGGTTAGAGTTAGGGTTATGACTTTAGGATTATGGCCTTAGGGTTATGACCTTAGTGTTATGACCTTAGGGTTATGGCCTTAGGGTTATGACCTTAGGGTTATGACCTTAGGGTTATGGCCTTAGGGTTATGACCTTAGGGTTATGGCCTTAGGGTTATGACCTTAGGGTTATGGCCTTAGGGTTATGGCCTCAGGGTTATGACCTCAGGGTTATGGCCTTAGGGTTATGGCCTCAGGGTTATGACCTTAGGGTTATGACCTTAGTGTTATGGCCTTAGGGTTATGACCTTAGTGTTATGGCCTTAGGGTTATGACCTTAGGGTTAGAGCTAATTTCTCTTGCAGAAGGGACACCAGGAACAGAGATGGGTGGACAATTTGCTCAGGAGGGGCTTCTCTGTAGGGCTTGGCAGGGGTCAAAAAGCAGACCATGTGATTGTTTGTGCTTTATAAAGTTGTACACAAGTCGCATGTATATTATGCAGGTGCGACTTTCATGCGAGTTTTGAATGTTTACATTGAAGTCTATGGCCCTCAGGTCCCTAGGATAGGGTTAGAGTTATGGCCTTGGGGTTAGCGTTATTATTATTATACAGGATTTATATGGCGCCAACAGTTTACGCAGCGCTTTACAATATAAAAGGGAAACAAGCGTTATGGCTAGGGTTAGAGTTATGCCGCGTACACACGAGCGGACATTACGGCGGACTTTGCCCGGCGGACGGGATTTGGTCGGACAATTCGATGTGTGTGGGCTCCAGCGGACTTTGTTTTCTCAAAAGTTGGACGGAATTAGATTTGAAACTTGTTTAAAATTTATCCGTTGAAATCGAGTCCGGTCGAAAAGTCCGCCGTCTGTATGCTAGTTCGACGGACAAAAAGCCACGCTAGGGCAGCTATTGGCTACTGGCTATGAACTTCCTTGTTTTAGTCCGGTCGTACGTCATCACGTACGAATTCGACGGACTTTGGTGGATTGTGTGTAGGCAAGTCCGTTCATTCACAAAGTCCGTCGGAAAGTACGTAGAAAAGTCCGCCGGGCAAAGTCCGCCGTAATGTCCGCTCGTGTGTACGCGGCATTAGGGTTATAGCCTTAGGATTATAGCTAAGGTTAGAGTTAGGGTTATGGCCTTAGGGTTAGGTTTAGGGTTATGGCTAAGGTTAGGGTTATGGTTAGGGTTAGAGTTTGGGTTATAGCTAGGGTTAGGCTAGAGTTAGGGTTATGGCCTTAGGGTTAGGTTTAGGGTTATGGCTAGAGTTAAGGTTAGGCTAGAGATAGGGTTATGGCCTTAGGGATAAGGTTATGGCTAGGGTTAAAGTTAGGGTTATAGCTAGGGTTAGGGTTATGGCCTTAGGGTTAGGGTTATGGCTAGGGTTAGGCTAGAGTTAGGGTTATAGCTGGTTAGGTTTAGGGTTATGGCTAGGATTAGGGTTATAGCCTTCGGGTTAGGGTTATGGCTAGGGTTAGAGTTAGGGTTATGGACTTAGGGTTATGGTTATGGCTAGGGTTAGGTTTATGGCTAGGGTTAGAGTTAGGGTTATAGCTAGGGTTAGAGGTAAGGTTATGGCTAGGGTTAGGCTAAAGTTAGGGTTATGGCCTTAGGGTTAGGGTTATGGTTATGGCTAGGGTTAGGGTTATGGTTAGGGTTAGAATTTGGGTTATAGCTAGGGTTAGGCTAGAGTTAGGGTTATGGCCTTATGGTTATGGCTAGGGTTAGGCTAGAGTCAGGGTTATGGACAATTTGAAAGGTGCGACCTTCGTGTGAGTGGTGGCCGGTGGTAATATTTTTTGGGGGGGCGGCAAACAGTATGCCACTGACACCTTCCCCCAGTTGGTCGGTAGCACTTACCCCATCGTTCACCGGCAGCTTCCCCTGCTCATTGGTGGCCTCCCATTCCCCTGCTCTCCACGGGTCTTCACGGCGGCGGCGGCGGTAGCCTCAGGTTCCTCCCTCCTTCTTGGCGGCCAACCGGAAAACGGGTCTCACACCCACTTCTGATTGGCCGGAGAATCAGTGTTTCCACAGTGAATATTGATTCGCTGTTGTAACACCTGGGTGTGCTCATGGCGCAATGCTCTGCGCCACAAGCCCACTCTATTTTGAAGCCTATAAGAGTCTATGGCTCTAATCAGGTGCTTTAAAAACACCCCGCTGCTGTAATTCATGCACCTGGTGTCCTGAAAGGGGCCGAATGCATGAATAGGGGGTGGCCGCGGCGGCCGTGGATAGATTCATGCTATACATGAATTTATCTATTAACCATATAGGGGGTGGCGTGGATAGAGGGGGCGGTGGCCGGGCGCTCCTAATTGATGGGGCCGCCACTGGTGCTTACATTGAAGTCTATGGCTGTCAAGTCCCGTGAAAGTCAGACCAAAGTAGTGCAGGAATGACTTTAAAGTCACTGCAACTTTAAGACGCACATGTATGAGTTAGGGTTATGGTTAGGGTCATGGCCTTAGAGTTAGGCTAGAGTTAGGGTCATGACTAGAGTTAGGGTCATGGCCTTAGGGTTAGGGTTAGAACTCATTTTTCTTGCAGAAGGGAAAAGAGGAATGGAGATGGAAGGACAATTTGCTCGGGAGGGGCTTCTCTGTAGAAGGGATGGGCTTGGCAGGGGTCAAAAAACAGACTATTTGATTGTTTGTGCTTTACAAAGTTGTACACAAGTCGCATGTATATTATGCAGGTGCGACTTTCATGCGAATTTTGAGTGTTTACATTGAAGTCTATGGCCCTCAAGTCCCATGAAAGTCAGACCAAAGTAGTGCAGGAACTGTGACTACAGGTATGAATGGTACTCGTTGGAAAACATTGGGTGGCTGGGTGCTACTTGTCAAGTGACTTTGGGCTAACCCTAAGTCGCATGACAAGTTGCGCAAGTGTGAATGCCCCTTACATTGGTGATCAGTGAGAAGAATGTTCCTTACATTGGTGATCAGTGAGAAGAATGTTCCTTACATTGGTGATCAGTGAGAAGAATGTTCCTTACATTGGTGATCAGTGGGAAGAATGTTCCTTACATTGGTGATCAGTGAGAAGAATGTTCCTTACATTGGTGATCAGTGAGAAGAATGTTCCCTACATTGGTGATCAGTGGGAAGAATGTTCCTTACATTGGTGATCAGTGAGAAGAATGTTCCTTACATTGGTGATCAGTGAGAAGAATGTTCCTTACATTGGTGATCAGTGAGAAGAATGTTCCTTACATTGGTGATCAGTGAGAAGAATATTCCTTACATTGGTGATCAGTGAGAAGAATGTTCCTTACATTGGTGGTCAGTGAGAAGAATGTTCCTTACATTGGTAATCAGTGAGAAGAATGTTCCTTACATTGGTGATCAGTGAGAAGAATGTTCCTTACATTGGTGATCAGTGAGAAGAATGTTCCTTACATTGGTGATCAGTGTGAAGAATGTTACATTGGTGATCAGTGGGAAGAATGTTCCTTACATTGGTGATCAGTAGGAAGAATGTTCCTTACATTGGTGATCAGTGGGAAGAATGTTCCTTACATTGGTGATCAGTGAGAAGAATGTCCCTTACATTGGTGATCAGTGAGAAGAATGTTCCTTACATTGGTGATCAGTGAGAAGAATGTTCCTTACATTGGTGATCAGTGGGAAGAATGTTCCTTACATTGGTGATCAGTGAGAAGAATGTCCCTTACATTGGTGATCAGTGAGAAGAATGTTCCTTACATTGGTGATCAGTGAGAAGAATGTTCCTTACATTGGTGATCAGTGGGAAGAATGTTCCTTACATTGGTGATCAGTGAGAAGAATGTTCCTTACATTGGTGATCAGTAGGAAGAATGTTCCTTACATTGGTGATCAGTGAGAAGAATGCTCCTTACATTGGTGATCAGTAGGAAGAATGGTCCTTACATTGGTGATCAGTGAGAAGAATGTTCCTTACATTGGTGATCAGTGGGAAGAATGTTCCTTACATTGGTGATCAGTGGGAAGAATGTTCCTTACATTGGTGATCAGTGAGAAGAATGTCCCTTACATTGGTGATCAGTGAGAAGAATGTTCCTTACATTGGTGATCAGTGAGAAGAATGTTCCTTACATTGGTGATCAGTGGGAAGAATGTTCCTTACATTGGTGATCAGTAGGAAGAATGGTCCTTACATTGGTGATCAGTGAGAAGAATGCTCCTTACATTGGTGATCAGTAGGAAGAATGGTCCTTACATTGGTGATCAGTGAGAAGAATGTTCCTTACATTGGTGATCAGTGGGAAGAATGTTCCTTACATTGGTGATCAGTGGGAAGAATGTTCCTTACATTGGTGATCAGTGAGAAGAATGTTCCTTACATTGGTGATCAGTGAGAAGAATGTCCCTTACATTGGTGATCAGTGGGAAGAATGTTCCTTACATTGGTGATCAGTGAGAAGAACGTTCCTTACATTGGTGATCAGTGAGAAGAATGTTCCTTACATTGGTGATCAGTGAGAAGAACGTTCCTTACATTGGTGATCAGTAGGAAGAATGTTCCTTACATTGGTGATCAGTGAGAAGAATGTTCCTTACATTGGTGATCAGTGAGAAGAATGTTCCTTACATTGGTGATCAGTGAGAAGAATGTTCCTTACATTGGTGATCAGTGAGAAGAATGTCCCTTACATTGGTGATCAGTGAGAAGAATGTCCCTTACATTGGTGATCAGTGAGAAGAATGTTCCTTACATTGGTGATCAGTGAGAAGAACGTTCCTTACATTGGTGATCAGTGGGAAGAATGTTCCTTACATTGGTGATCAGTGAGAAGAATGTTCCTTACATTGGTGATCAGTGAGAAGAACGTTCCTTACATTGGTGATCAGTGAGAAGAATGTTCCTTACATTGGTGATCAGTGAGAAGAATGTTCCTTACATTGGTGATCAGTGGGAAGAATGTTCCTTACATTGGTGATCAGTGAGAAGAATGTTCCTTACATTGGTGATCAGTGAGAAGAACGTTCCTTACATTGGTGATCAGTGAGAAGAATGTTCCTTACATTGGTGATCAGTGAGAAGAATGTTCCTTACATTGGTGATCAGTGAGAATGTTCCTTACATTGGTGATCAGTGAGAAGAATGTTCCTTACATTGGTGATCAGTGGGAAGAATGTTCCTTACATTGGTGATCAGTGAGAAGAATGCTCCTTACATTGGTGATCAGTGAGAAGAATGTTCCTTACATTGGTGATCAGTGAGAAGAATGCTCCTTACATTGGTGATCAGTGAGAAGAATGTTCCTTACATTGGTGATCAGTGAGAAGAACGTTCCTTACATTGGTGATCAGTAGGAAGAATGTTCCTTACATTGGTGATCAGTGAGAAGAATGTTCCTTACATTGGTGATCAGTGAGAAGAATGATCCTTACATTGGTGATCAGTGGGAAGAATGTTCCTTACATTGGTGATCAGTGGGAAGAATGTTCCTTACATTGGTGATCAGTGAGAAGAACGTTCCTTACATTGGTGATCAGTGAGAAGAATGTTCCTTACATTGGTGATCAGTGAGAAGAACGTTCCTTACATTGGTGATCAGTAGGAAGAATGTTCCTTACATTGGTGATCAGTGAGAAGAATGTCCCTTACATTGGTGATCAGTGGGAAGAATGTTCCTTACATTGGTGATCAGTGGGAAGAATGTTCCTTACATTGGTGATCAGTGAGAAGAATGTCCCTTACATTGGTGATCAGTGAGAAGAATGTTCCTTACATTGGTGATCAGTGAGAAGAACGTTCCTTACATTGGTGATCAGTAGGAAGAATGTTCCTTACATTGGTGATCAGTGGGAAGAATGTTCCTTACATTGGTGATCAGTGAGAAGAACGTTCCTTACATTGGTGATCAGTGGGAAGAATGTTCCTTACATTGGTGATCAGTGAGAAGAACGTTCCTTACATTGGTGATCAGTGAGAAGAATGTTCCTTACATTGGTGATCAGTGAGAAGAACGTTCCTTACATTGGTGATCAGTAGGAAGAATGTTCCTTACATTGGTGATCAGTGAGAAGAATGTTCCTTACATTGGTGATCAGTGGGAAGAATGTTCCTTACATTGGTGATCGGTGAGAAGAATGTTCCTTACATTGGTGATCAGTGAGAAGAATGTTCCTTACATTGGTGATCAGTGAGAAGAATGTTCCTTACATTGGTGATCAGTGAGAAGAATATTCCTTACATTGGTGATCAGTGAGAAGAATGTTCCTTACATTGGTGGTCAGTGAGAAGAATGTTCCTTACATTGGTAATCAGTGAGAAGAATGTTCCTTACATTGGTGATCAGTGAGAAGAATGTTCCTTACATTGGTGATCAGTGAGAAGAATGTTCCTTACATTGGTGATCAGTGTGAAGAATGTTACATTGGTGATCAGTGGGAAGAATGTTCCTTACATTGGTGATCAGTAGGAAGAATGTTCCTTACATTGGTGATCAGTGGGAAGAATGTTCCTTACATTGGTGATCAGTGAGAAGAATGTCCCTTACATTGGTGATCAGTGAGAAGAATGTTCCTTACATTGGTGATCAGTGAGAAGAATGTTCCTTACATTGGTGATCAGTGGGAAGAATGTTCCTTACATTGGTGATCAGTGAGAAGAATGTCCCTTACATTGGTGATCAGTGAGAAGAATGTTCCTTACATTGGTGATCAGTGAGAAGAATGTTCCTTACATTGGTGATCAGTGGGAAGAATGTTCCTTACATTGGTGATCAGTGAGAAGAATGTTCCTTACATTGGTGATCAGTAGGAAGAATGTTCCTTACATTGGTGATCAGTGGGAAGAATGTTCCTTACATTGGTGATCAGTGAGAAGAATGTTCCTTACATTGGTGATCAGTGAGAAGAATGTTCCTTACATTGGTGATCAGTGAGAAGAATGGTCCTTACATTGGTGATCAGTGAGAAGAATGCTCCTTACATTGGTGATCAGTAGGAAGAATGGTCCTTACATTGGTGATCAGTGAGAATAATGTTCCTTACATTGGTGATCAGTGGGAAGAATGTTCCTTACATTGGTGATCAGTGGGAAGAATGTTCCTTACATTGGTGATCAGTGAGAAGAATGTTCCTTACATTGGTGATCAGTGAGAAGAATGTCCCTTACATTGGTGATCAGTGGGAAGAATGTTCCTTACATTGGTGATCAGTGAGAAGAACGTTCCTTACATTGGTGATCAGTGAGAAGAATGTTCCTTACATTGGTGATCAGTGAGAAGAACGTTCCTTACATTGGTGATCAGTAGGAAGAATGTTCCTTACATTGGTGATCAGTGAGAAGAATGTTCCTTACATTGGTGATCAGTGAGAAGAATGTTCCTTACATTGGTGATCAGTGAGAAGAATGTTCCTTACATTGGTGATCAGTGAGAAGAATGTCCCTTACATTGGTGATCAGTGAGAAGAATGTTCCTTACATTGGTGATCAGTGAGAAGAACGTTCCTTACATTGGTGATCAGTGAGAAGAATGTTCCTTACATTGGTGATCAGTGAGAAGAATGTTCCTTACATTGGTGATCAGTGAGAATGTTCCTTACATTGGTGATCAGTGAGAAGAATGTTCCTTACATTGGTGATCAGTGGGAAGAATGTTCCTTACATTGGTGATCAGTGAGAAGAATGCTCCTTACATTGGTGATCAGTGAGAAGAATGTTCCTTACATTGGTGATCAGTGAGAAGAATGCTCCTTACATTGGTGATCAGTGAGAAGAATGTTCCTTACATTGGTGATCAGTGAGAAGAACGTTCCTTACATTGGTGATCAGTAGGAAGAATGTTCCTTACATTGGTGATCAGTGAGAAGAATGTTCCTTACATTGGTGATCAGTGAGAAGAATGTTCCTTACATTGGTGATCAGTGAGAAGAATGATCCTTACATTAGTGATCAGTGGGAAGAATGTTCCTTACATTGGTGATCAGTGGGAAGAATGTTCCTTACATTGGTGATCAGTGAGAAGAACGTTCCTTACATTGGTGATCAGTGAGAAGAATGTTCCTTACATTGGTGATCAGTGAGAAGAACGTTCCTTACATTGGTGATCAGTAGGAAGAATGTTCCTTACATTGGTGATCAGTGAGAAGAATGTCCCTTACATTGGTGATCAGTGGGAAGAATGTTCCTTACATTGGTGATCAGTGGGAAGAATGTTCCTTACATTGGTGATCAGTGAGAAGAATGTCCCTTACATTGGTGATCAGTGAGAAGAATGTTCCTTACATTGGTGATCAGTGAGAAGAACGTTCCTTACATTGGTGATCAGTAGGAAGAATGTTCCTTACATTGGTGATCAGTGGGAAGAATGTTCCTTACATTGGTGATCAGTGAGAAGAACGTTCCTTACATTGGTGATCAGTGGGAAGAATGTTCCTTACATTGGTGATCAGTGAGAAGAACGTTCCTTACATTGGTGATCAGTGAGAAGAATGTTCCTTACATTGGTGATCAGTGAGAAGAACGTTCCTTACATTGGTGATCAGTAGGAAGAATGTTCCTTACATTGGTGATCAGTGAGAAGAATGTTCCTTACATTGGTGATCAGTGGGAAGAATGTTCCTTACATTGGTGATCGGTGAGAAGAATGTTCCTTACATTGGTGATCAGTGGGAAGAATGTTCCTTACATTGGTGATCGGTGAGAAGAATGTTCCTTACATTGGTGGTCAGTGGGAAGGAGGAGGAGGACACACCCAAGGAGCTCTCTGTGAACCAGCCTTTTTTCAAGCCTGGGCCTTGCCTGCTAGTTTTGGCCCAGGAACAATGCCTGATCCTGGGGGAGGCCCAGGGAGGGATCCCCCTGAAGACACGGGGCCTAGTGAGGAGGAGGTGGAGGATCTGACTGTGGGTCCAGGCCCTGGTATGGATGCGAGTATCTTCAGTCAGAAGATTGTTGATCGCTTTAGGCAAATTGGAAGGGCTGAAGAGAAACTTCAAGTTTTGAAAGCTGAACATAAAAACTTTAAAGCCAAATACTTCCAGGCCTGGAGTAGAAATCGCACAGCCATGAAGCCTGAGTTACAGGATTTGGAGGAAAAGGTAAAGCAGCAAACTTTATTGTTGGAGAAATTAAAAGCCAGAAGTGGAGCTTTTAAAGAAAAATTTGACAATGAAAAGAGATTTGCCAGCCAGTCGTCAGTAAGTTGCATGGATCAGCAGCCTCAGGTTATGGATGACCCGGGTCCATCTGCCTCTGCACCTCTCCCCCCATGTAAGGCCTTGGAATCGCCAGCGGCAACCAGCCAGGGGCATGAGAGTGAGCATGGCACCCTGACCTTCATCCAGCAGATGGAGTCACCCCTGAGAGCAGACAAGGTTTCCATATCTGATGATCCATCAGAAATCCCTGAGGATGAGAGGAAAAATAAACCAGGGAATGAAGATGGACCTGCACCAAACACCCTGAACATGGATGTTTCTACTCCTGCATTTGCTGAGACCAGTAGTTCCTCTACCAAGTTTTCTGCATGTGTTTCACACAGTATGGCTGACACCAGCAAAGAGATTGCCTCACCTGAGCCTCCCTGTGTTCCAGCAGAGCTGATTGATGCTGATGGGGGAAGGGATCAGCACATTGCACCATGTGTAGTGGAAGCCATGGAGGTGTCAGACCAGCCTGCTGAAAGTCCTGTCCTGATGGAAGAGAACAGGCCAGCTGAAGATTCCACCAGCACAGCAGTGGGAAAGGACACTGTTGGGAAGACTACAGGAACTGTGAATATACCAGCAAATATTAAGAATGACAGTAATGATAAAACAATGAATGTGGTGGGTGGTGGTGAAGGGGTTAATACTGCTGGGAAAAATAAAAATGACATTGCTCACCCTGCTCAGCAGAGGAAAGACTCAGCGATTGTGCAGACCAAATCTGTACAATCGATATCTGCTAGAAATGTGTCAGACGGTTCAAAACACACAAATGTTTCTTCTGCTGGGAGAAATGTGGGCAGTTATGCGTCTGTTCTGGGGAGTCGCATCAAGGAGGGTGGAGGGAATTTTGTAAATATTAGTGGTCACAATTTGGGGGGGCTTGGTGGTGGGATGGTTGGTGGGTACAGGAGGAGGAATGTGGTTCAATTGAAGTGGGAGGGGGAGGGGACCCCACCAGTAAGGGGGAGGGTGGCTGAGTTGGTTTTAGAAATGGGGTTTAAAGCCTTGGATATATTTGCTTTGATTTGCCCAGTGGGGAGTTATGAATTTGATTTGTCCTTTGTAAAGCCTGAGGGTCTGGATTTATTTTGGGAGCGATATAGGAGGTGCAAGGGCCTTCCGCAGTGGAGTGGTTTGGTGCCAAAGGTGATTTCCAGGCAGCCTCTGATAAAGTCGGTGACGATCCTGGTGCGTAACGAATCCATACCAGAGGCTGATTTGATAGTATGGCTACGCCGATATGGTGAGGTCCTCGCTCCACTGCGGAAGGTCCTTGATGAGCATGGGATATGGACAGGGGCCTGGACAGTGTCACTAAAATTGGGGGTGCTTGGAAATGTAGTTCAACACCTTCCCTGTTCAGCTTTTCTGGGGAGGGATAGGCTGACTATTTTTTACCAGGGTCAGCCTAAAGTCTGTAATAAATGTGGAGACAAAGGCCATTTTGCATCTACCTGTACCCGTAAGAAATGCTCACTATGCCAGGATTTGGGCCATTTGGCTAAGGATTGTACTGAAATTCGGTGTAATTTGTGCCAAAAGCTCGGTCATCCTTATAGTCAGTGCCCGGAGGCATTACATAACTTGCCAGGATTGGAGGCTGAGTTGCAGAGGCTTGATAAAGAGGATGAGGCCGCTAAAACTGTTATTGTCCCTCCTGTTTCTGTTACATCTGTTCCGGATTCTGTTTCCCCTAGTGATGTGGTCCCTGAGTCTGTCCCTCCTGTGTCTGTTACATCTGTTGTTTCGGATTCTGTTTCCCCCAGTAATGTGGTCCCTGAGTCTGTCCCCCATGTGGTGGTCCCTAATCCTTCTGTACGTAGATCCTCCAGGCTGGCAGAAGCTGCTGGGGGTGCAGGTTTGGCGGATCTTCCATCTCAGCCTCCAGTCCCTGTCCCTCGGCAGCGTAAACGTGGTCAGGGGCCTGTGAGGGTGTTGGATGGGGGAGGGGTTGAGGGAAAGGTGTCCATATCCCATGTCTCACCCTCTGTTGAGGGGGATTCGGATGATGAGGGGTGGGAGAAGTTTAGGAGGAAGAAAAAGAAGAAGAGGAAGACAAGTAAAGTGGTCATTTCTTCCTCAGAGTCGGACCCAGGAGGGGTTCCTCTTGGTAATACTTTTTCAGTTTTGTCGGGTGATGAGATGTCTGATATATCTTTCTCTTTATCATCCATGGATGAGGGGGAGTCCCGTAGTCTTAAGAGAGCTGTTTCGGGTGATGAGAGTGTGACAAAGGTTAAGAAACGACTACCCCAATCATCCTGATGGCAGTTCCCACTCCGATAAAGGTGGCGACCATTAATGTCGCCAGCATTAAATCTGCAAGAGCTCGTGATATTGCCTTATTTTTGCTCAGTGAGTTTGATGCCGAGATTTTATTTTTGCAAGAGACCTGGCTCAATACTTTGGCCGATGTCCATCTAGCAAAACGGGAGTGGAGATGCGGTCCCTCCTTTTGGTCTCTTGCGGCTGAGCCCTGCAGCGGAGTTGCGGTCCTTTTTAAAACCGATATGGTAACGTGCCGGCGGGTAATTGAGGTAGAAATGGGGAGATGCATGGTCTTAGACGTCTCTGTTGGGGGGCAGGACCTGCGCCTAATCAATATCTATGGACCGCAGTCAAAATGGGGCAGGAAATGCCTCCTCACAGAGATCAAGCCCTTCCTTTTTACGTCCCAGCAGGTTGTCTTTGGAGGTGATTTTAACACCATAATTAGGCCTGAAGACAGGAGAGGCTCCATAGACAGGCTGGGTTATGATAGCGTTTTTCTTAGAGATATGGTGATACAAGCAGGCCTGGTAGATGTGCATATTAAGCACTGCCCTGGCAGCACGGGATTCACATTTCAGAGAGGGAATAGTCAGAGTAGGATAGATAGGTTTTTTTTAAAGGAGAACTCTGCTTTCTCGGCTCCTGAGTTGAGGGCGGTGGAGTTCTCTGACCACTGTATGCTGTCTGTGACTCTGAATGCCTCGGACACTCCACCCAGGGGAAGGGGTACCTGGAAACTGAATTCGGCTCTCCTGGAAGATGTAGAGGTAAGACAATCCTTTGAGGATTTTTTTCAGGCACAGGTTTCTATTCTGGACTTTTGCAGCAGTAAGTCAGAGTGGTGGGAGCTTGTGAAACAAAGGACAATTGGACTTTTCAAGGCCATAAGTAAGAAGAAGCAGCTTGGTATGTACATTGCCTACCAGCATTTGCGGAGGAAGCTTGATCGTCTTGTCTCGTATAGAGGAGATCCAGGGGAGATCTCTGAGGTGAAGTTTCTTCTTAGGAAGTGTCAATATGACCGGCATGCCTCCTTGGTTCTGGAGAGGGATTATGGAAAATATCACTCGCCTGATCCTTACCAGAACTGTAAGCAAGACATAGCAGTTAAGACGGTCATAGGCCTGAGGGATAGTACGGGTTCCCTGGTGAAGTCCAGATCAGGGATCCTGGAGATCTTCAGGTCATATTACGCAGACCTTCTGGGAAGAAAGGACCTTTGTCGGGACAGGATGGAAAGCTTTCTGGATTCTACTCCAGGATTGGGAAATGGTACATTGCCTTTGATGGATTTGACAGAACCAATTTCAGTGGATGAGGTAGTTCATGCTATAGAGAAGCTGGCTTCCAAAAAATCGCCTGGGCCAGATGGGTTGACAGCTGAATTCTACAAGTGTTTTAAGTCCATTCTGGCTCCCTTTTTAGCAGAGGTTTATAACAGCTGTCTAGAAGAGGGTTCACTCCCTCCCTCCATGAGGCAATCCGCTGTGATTCTTCTGTCAAAAGGTAAGGACCCCTCAATGATTGAGAACTGGCGCCCCATCAGTCTTCTCAATGTTGATAGAAAGATCCTGGCGAAGATTCTTTTTTGGCGCTTGTCGTCAGTAGCAGGCGATTTGTTGTCCAGTCATCAGCACTGCTCGGTCCAAGGTAGAAGTACCTTTTCAGCGGTTTTAGCTGTCCGGGAGGCTTTGGAACGATGCGGGGCTGCTGGATGGAGAAAGTACTTGCTGGCATTGGATCAGGCGAAGGCTTTTGATCGAGTCAATCACGAGTACCTGTATTTGCTACTTGGTAGATACGGCCTGCAGGGGAGGTTTATAGATTGGCTGAAGACATTATATAGAGGGGCTGAGAGCTTCCCACTGGTTAATGGTTGGGTTGGACGGCCTTTTGAGGTTGGCTCTGGTGTGTGCCAGGGATGTCCTCTGAGCCCCCTGTTATATGTATTCGCAATCGACCCCTTCATAAGAAGGCTAGAGAGTGGATCTTTGTGCGGGGTGCCTTTGGGCATTGCTGGTGTGCCGCCTCTGAAGGTCGTGGCCTATGCCGATGATGTGTCTGTTATTGTCTCTGGGACAGAGGAGGCGCAGGAGGTGGTCTCTATGATAGAGCAGTACACGGAGGCTTCTGGTTCTAAAGTCAACCATGAAAAGAGTGAAGTTTTCTGGATGGGTGAGGAGGGTGAAAGCTTCGAACTTCCGGATGCCTTCCCAGAGCCCCAGCAGGAAATTAAAGTGTTGGGCATCCAATTTGGTCCTGGTGACTATGGTCATCGAAATTGGGAAAGCAGGTTGGTGTGTGCCAATGCCAAAGTAGCAAGCTGGAAGAAATGGAAGCTTTCCTTGAGGGAGAGGGTAGACTTGATCAAAACGTACCTGGTCCCAATCTTTTTATATGTCAGCTTCGTCTGTATCTTGCCAGCATCTCTCTATGCAAGGGTGTACAGCTGTTTTTTCCAACTGTTATGGGGAAGTAGGCTGAACCTGATCAAACGCAATGTAACTTACCTGTCTAGGCGGGAGGGTGGCCTAGGAATGGTCAACCCAATAGTTTTCTTTTCTCTGCTCTTTTTAAAGTACAATCTTGGTAACATGCTAGCAGAGAACCCGCCGGGATGGGTGGGCATTTTTCAATCTTGTTTTAGGCCTTTTCTGCGATGCTGGGAAGATGGCGGGCCAGTGAAAAGTCTGAGAATCCGACATGGCAAGCTCCCGGCTTATGTTGCCCCGTGTCTGAAAATACTTCGGCAGTGGCAGGTGACAGTGGAGGATATCAAGTCCCTCCCCAGGAAGCTTCTGGAGAAGAGGATTTTGAGCTCTGCTTTCAGTGTGTCACTGGCCTTAAGGGATTGCCCAGGCTCTGTAATGAGGGAGGGGTTGCGTTTAATCAATTTAGAAAGAATCCCCTTGAAGTTTAGGGATCAAGCCTGGCTCGCTTTCCATGGAAGGCTCTATGTCAGAGGGAACTTGAAGCATCGCCCTGTGGATGATCGGGATTGTCCTAGAGCGGAGTGTGTTGGTAAAGTGGAGTCTATGGACCACTTTTTGCTGCAGTGTCCCTTTAACCACTTCAGCCCCGGAAGGATTTACCCCCTTCCTGACCAGAGCACTTTTTACAATTCGGCACTGCGTCGCTTTAACTGCTAATTGCGCGGTCATGCAATGGTGTACCCAAACGGAATTTGCGTCCTTTTCTTCCCACAAATAGAGCTTTCTTTTGATGGTATTTGATCACCTCTGCCGTTTTTATTTTTTGCGCTATACACGGAAAAAGACCGAAAATTTTGAAAAAAAATGATATTTTCTACTTTTTGTTCTAAAAAAAATCCAATAAACTCAATTTTAGTCATACATTTAGGCCAAAATGTATTCGGCCACATGTCTTTGGTAAAAAAAATGTCAATAAGTGTATATTTATTGGTTTGCGCAAAAGTTATAGCGTCTACAAACTAGGGTACATTTTCTGGAATTTACACAGCCTTTAATTTATGACTGCCTATGTCGTTTCTTGAGGTGCTAAAATGGCAGGGCAGTACAAAACCCCCACAAATGACCCCATTTTGGAAAGTAGACACCCCAAGGAATTTGCTGAGAGGCATGTTGAGCCCATTGAATATTCATTTTTTTTGTCCCAAGTGATTGAATAATGACAAAAAAAAAAAAAAAAAATTACAAAAAGTTGTCACTAAATGATATATTGCTCACACAGGCCATGGGCATATGTGGAATTGCACCCCAAAATACATTTAGCTGCTTCTCCTGAGTACGGGGATACCACATGTGTGGGACTTTTTGGGAGCCTAGCCGCGTACGGGACCCCGAAAACCAATCACCGCCTTCAGGATTTCTAAGGCCGTACATTTTTGATTTTACTCCTCACTACCTATCACAGTTTTGAAGGCCATAAAATGCCCAGATGACATAAAACCCCCCCAAATGACCCCATTTTGGAAAGTAGACACCCCAAGCTATTTGCTTTGAGGCATGTTGAGTCCATGGAATGTTTTATATTTTGACACAAGTTGCGGGAAAGTGACACATTTTTTTTTTTTTTTTTTGCACAAAGTTGTCACTAAATGATATATTGCTCACACAGGCCATGGGCATATGTGGAATTGCACCCCAAAATACATTTAGCTGCTTCTCCTGAGTATGGGGATACCACATGTGTGGGACTTTTTGGGAGCCTAGCCGCGTACGGGACCCCGAAAACCAATCACTGCCTTCAGGATTTCTAAGGGCGTACATTTTTGATTTTACTCCTCACTGCCTATCACAGTTTCGGAGGCCATGGAATGCCCAGGTGGCACAAACCCCCCCCCAAATGACCCCATTTTGGAAAGTAGACACCCCAAGCTATTTGCTGAGAGGCATGGTGAGTATTTTGCAGCTCTCATTTGTTTTTGAAAATAAAGAAAGACGAGAAAAAAAATTTTTTTTTTTCTTTTTTCAATTTTCAAAACTTTGTGACAAAAAGTGAGGTCTGCAAAATACTCACTATACCTCTCATCAAATAGCTTGGGGTGTCTACTTTCCAAAATGGGGTCATTTGGGGTTTTTTTTTGCCACCTGGGCATTCCATGGCCTCCGAAACTGTGATAGGCAGTGAAGAGTGAAATCAAAAATTCACGCCCTTAGAAAGCCTGAAGGCGGTGCTTGGTTTTCGGGGTTCCGTACGCGGCTAGGCTCCCAAAAAGTCTCACACATGTGGTATCCCCGTACTCAGGAGAAGCAACAGAATGTATTTTGGGGTGTAATTTCACATATTCCCATGGCATGTTTGAGCAATATATCATTTAGTGACAACTTTGCGCAAAAAAAAATAAAAAAAATAAAAAATTGTCTCTTTCCCGCAACTTGTGTCACAATATAAATTATTCCATGGACTCAACATGACTCTCAGCAAATAGCTTGGGGTGTCTACTTTCCAAAATGGGGTCATTTGGGGGGGTTTTGAACTGTCCTGGCATTTTATGCACAACATCTAGAAGCTTATGTCACACATCACCCACTCTTCTAACCACTTGAAGACAAAGCCCTTTCTGACACTTATTGTTTACATAAAAAAATAAATTTTTTTTGCAAGAAAATTACTTTGAACCCCCAAACATTATATATTTTTTTTAAAGCAAATGCCCTACAGATTAAAATGGTGGGTGTTTCATTTTTTTTTTTCACACAGTATTTGCGCAGCGATTTTTCAAACGCATTTTTTGGGGAAAAAACACACTTTTTTACATTTTAATGCACTAAAACACACTATATTGCCCAAATGTTTGATGAAATAAAAAAGATGATCTTAGGCCGAGTACATGGATACCAAACATGACATGCTTTAAAATTGCGCACAAACGTGCAGTGGCGACAAACTAAATACATTTTTAAAAGCCTTTAAAAGCCTTTACAGATTACCACTTTAGATTTACAGAGGAGGTCTACTGCTAAACTTACTGCCCTCGATCTGACCTTCGCGGCGATACCTCACATGCATGGTGCAATTGCTGTTTACATTTGACGCCAGACCGACGCTTGCGTTCGCCTTAGCGCGAGAGCAGGGGGGACAGGGGTGCTTTTTTTTTTTTTTTTTTTTTTTTTCTTTATTATTATTATTTTTTTATCTTATTTTTAAACTGTTCCTTTCATTTTTTTTTTAAATCATTTTTATTGTTATCTCAGGGAATGTAAATATCCCCTATCATAGCAATAGGTAGTGACAGGTACTCTTTTTTGCAAAAATTGGGGTCTATTAGACCCTAGATTTCTCCTCTGCCCTCAAAGCATCTGACCACACCAAGATCGGTGTGATAAAATGCTTTCCCAATTTCCCAATGGCGCTGTTTACATCCGGCGAAATCTAAGTCATAAAATGCTCGTAGCTTCCGGTTTCTTAGGCCATAGAGATGTTTGGAGCCACTCTGGTCTCTGATCAGCTCTATGGTCAGCTGGCTGAATCACCGGCTGCATTTTCAGGTTCCCTGTTGAGACAGGAGAGCCAGAGAAAAACACGGAAGACGTTGGGGGGGGGGGTCATTCCCTCCCACTGCTTGTAAAAGCAGTCTAGAGGCTAATTAGCCGCTAGGATTGCTTTTACATGAAAGCCGACCGCTGGCTGAAAAGAATGATACCAAGATGATACCTAAACCTGCAGGCATCATTCTGGTATAACCACTCAAAGTCGTGAATGGCGTACCTGAAGACAAAAAAATGGTTAACAATAAAGCACAGTAAACGGTAAAGTATAAAAAATTGCATAGCTGAAAAACAAACATGATAAAACATAATAACAATAAAACATTGCAGAATAGAATACAGTAAAAAAGAGCAGAACAATAGAGAGAGAGAATAGAGAGAGAAAGAACAATAAAACGACAACTATTTTTTTTTTTTTTTATATTTTTGTTTGTGTTTTTTTTTTTTTTTGTAACTAACTTTTATAACTGTAACCGGTTCCAGGTTCGGGTCTCTCAGAATGCGATGGCATCTTGGGAGACCCTGTGAAAGTGTGCCTAGTCTGTGCAATGCTGTACCCTACGCTAATACTCAACTAGTGAATGGTAGCGTTCAAAACATTCACCAATGCAAAGACCAGGATTGTCAGGACAGGAGGGACAATAATAGCGGGTGTCACATCTATATCCGCGCTTGCTGCAGACACAACATCTTTTTTGGGGGCGTTCGCTGGGTAGGGGTACTCGGGAGGACATAAAGAAAATGCCTCTCATGCAGCCGACTGCATTTGGTTGGGGATGTGAATGGGGGAAGTACGGGCACTGCAGAAGCGGTGGGTTCCCAATTAGGATTGGCGAATGCAGTAGGAAGGGCACTATGGGCACGACGGGCCTGTGTTTGTCTTCTTGGTGGCAGCGGGACACTACTTGTGCTTGCCACCTCACCAGCTTGAACTGCACTTATGGGACTCGCCACGTCACCAAGTGTTACTGCAGTGCTGGTTTGACTACGACCGGGGTGTACTAGGCCGCTGGTGCTTGCCAGTTCACCAAAACGCTACCAAAAAATCTGTTGGCGATCGCAGGGATCAGGCCTGACTCTGCGAACGCTGCAGTTATGCGTTTAGTGTTTTGTAAGTGACAGTGATCGATCGATACTGCACTTGGGTGGGCTGGGCTGGGCGGAGGGGCAAAACGCAGGTGCTAGCAGGTATCTGGGCTGATCCCGCTAACACTGCGTTTGTGGGAACCCTAAACTGCTGGGGACGCTAGTATAGATCTGATCAGATCAGATATTGATCCGTTCATATACTATACCACTAAGGGAGGCGTATGCTGCGTGCGTGGGTGTTAGCGGTACTGGCGCTAATCTGACGCTGCCTGGGGCTGGTGCTTGCCAGTTCACCAAAACGCTACCAAAAAAACTGTTAGCGATCGCAGGGATCAGGCGTGACTCTGCGAACGCTGCAGTTATGCGTTTAGTGTTTTGTAAGTGACAGTGATCGATTGATACTGCACTTGGGTGGGCTGGGCGGAGGGGCAAAACGCAGGTGCTAGCAGGTATCTGGGCTGATCCCGCTAACACTACGTGTTTGGGAACCCTAAACTGCTGGGGACGCTAGTATAGATCTGATCGGATCAGATATTGATCCGTTCAGATACTACACCACTAAGGGAGGTGTACGGTGCGTGCGTGGGTGTTAGCGGTACTGGCGCTAATCTGACGCTGCCTGGGGCTGGTGCTTGCCAGTTCACCAAAACGCTACCAAAAAAACTGTTAGCGATCGCAGGGATCAGGCCTGACTATGCGAACGCTGCAGTTATGCGTTTAGTGTTTTGTAAGTGACAGTGATCGATCGATACTGCACTTGGGTGGGCTGGGCCGGGCTGGGCGGAGGGGAAAAACGCAGGTGCTAGCAGGTATCTGGACTGATCCCGCTAACACTGCGTTTTCGGGAACCCTAAACTGCTGGGGACGCTAGTATAGATCTGATTGGATCAGATATTGATCCGTACAGATACTATACCACTAAGGGAGGCGTATGCTGCGTGCGTGGGTGTTAGCGGTACTGGCGCTAATCTGACGCATATCACCGCCGGGCGATCAGGGGGCTAAACTTTTATTTGGTAATAAACGGCGGGTGCCCTGACACTATAAAAAATAAACGAACCAACCAGCGTCACCTGTAACACTTATACGGTGATCAGTGGTGAAAGGGTTAACTAGGGGGCAATCAAGGGGTTAAAACATTTATTCGGTAGTATATGGGGGTCCCTGACGCTATAAAACGCTGACGGCGAACCTCAATATTTACGTCCCTAACTAGCGTCACCAGCGACACTAATACAGCGATCAGAAAAATGATCGCTTAGCAACACTGGTGACGGAGGGTGATCAAGGGGTTAAAACTTTATTAGGGGGGGTTAGGAGGGTACCCTAGACCTAAAGGGGGCCTAACATTCACTGCCCTAACACACTAACTGTCACAAACTGACACCAATACAGTAATCAGAAAAAAAAAAAAACCTGCTTTGTGTCAGTTTGTGACAGGGGGGGGGGGGGTGATTGGGGGGGGGATCGGGGGGGGCGATCGGGGGGGGGGATCGGGGTGTAATGTGTGCCTGGCATGTTCTACTGTGTGTGTGTGTGTTGTGCACTCACATTACAGTCTTCTCTCCTCGGCCCGGAACGGAAAATACCGAGCCGAGGAGAGATGACATCATTTCCTCTGCCTCTGTGTACAATACAGAGGCAGGGAAATGATCCCATTGGCTGGGAGCGATCGCGAGGGGGGGGCCACGAATGGATGGCCTCCCCCTCACCACCGATCGCCGGGGGACATTTGCCGACCGTCGCAGGCACCGGGGGGGGGTCCGATCGGACCCCCCACCCGCGGGCAGGCAGGGACGTACAGGTAAGCCCTTATGCCTGCCCGTGCCGCGGTCGGCAAGTGGTTAACATAGAGGTGTATAAAAGGGTGGGGAGGGCTCTAGGCATCCCCTTTTTCTATCGCATGAGTTATGCGGAGTGGGTGTACGGGGCATTCCCGACTCGCTGGGATTTTGATTTGGATACACTGTTTTTAGTTAGTATTGTTGTCCGTTACTTCACATGGAATGCACGGTGCCAGATTACCCTACGGAAAAATGTCCTCTCTGTTGAGGTGGTGGTGCACGATATTCTGGGTGAGGTTGGGAAAATTCGGGGTCTTGAGAAAGGCAGGGAGCCTCGGGCGGTCTGGAAAAGGGCGTGGAGGAATATCGGACCTGCCTTTGGTGAACTGCCCATCTCTGGGTGAGGAGCTCTTTTCTTTTTCTGTTTCTTTCACTCCCTTAGCTTTTTTTGGTTAGTATCTTCTTTTTGAAGAAGGGCTGCATGCATAATGGGTGCGGGTTTGTTTCTTGACCTCATAGTTTAGATGTCTGGTGTATTGGTGTGAGTTGTAGTGAGATTATCCCCAATAATGACATGTTCATGATGAGTTCTGTTTTTGCTGTAAAGTCATTTTTTTGTTTGAGAGCAGATTTGCTATATTTATTTTCATTTATGTAAATATGTATATTATATATAGTGATTTTATGCTTATTGATTGCAAGACTTTTAATAAAGAAAATTGGGAAGAATGTTCCTTACATTGGTGATCAGTGAGAAGAATGTTCCTTACATTGGTGATCAGTGGGAAGAATGTTCCTTACATTGGTGATCAGTGGGAAGAATGTTCCTTACATTGGTGATCAGTGAGAAGAATGTTCCTTACATTGGTGATCAGTGAGAAGAATGTTCCTTACATTGGTGATCAGTGAGAAGAATGTTCCTTACATTGGTGATCAGTGAGAAGAATGTTCCTTACATTGGTGATCAGTGAGAAGAATGTTCCTTACATTGGTGATCAGTGAGAAGAATGTTCTTTACATTGGTGATCAGTGAGAAGAATGTTCCTTACATTGGTGATCAGTGAGAAGAATGTCCCTTACATTGGTGATCAGTGAGAAGAATGTTCCTTACATTGGTGATCAGTGAGAAGAATGTCCCTTACATTGGTGATCAGTGAGAAGAATGTTCCTTACATTGGTGATCAGTGAGAAGAATGTTCCTTACATTGGTGATCAGTGAGAAGAATGTTCCTTACATTGGTGATCAGTGAGAAGAATGTTCTTTACATTGGTGATCAGTGAGAAGAATGTTCCTTACATTGGTGATCAGTGAGAAGAATGTTCCTTACATTGGTGATCAGTGAGAAGAATGTTCCTTACATTGGTGATCAGTGAGAAGAATGTTCCTTACATTGGTGATCAGTGGGAAGAATGTTCCTTACATTGGTGATCAGTGAGAAGAATGCTCCTTACATTGGTGATCAGTGAGAAGAATGTTCCTTACATTGGTGATCAGTGGGAAGAATGTTCCTTACATTGGTGATCAGTGGGAAGAATGTTCCTTACATTGGTGATCAGTGAGAAGAATGTTCCTTACATTGGTGATCAGTGAGAAGAATGTTCCTTACATTGGTGATCAGTGAGAAGAATGTTCCTTACATTGGTGATCAGTGAGAAGAATGTTCTTTACATTGGTGATCAGTGAGAAGAATGTTCCTTACATTGGTGATCAGTGAGAAGAATGTCCCTTACATTGGTGATCAGTGAGAAGAATGTTCCTTACATTGGTGATCAGTGAGAAGAATGTCCCTTACATTGGTGATCAGTGAGAAGAATGTTCCTTACATTGGTGATCAGTGAGAAGAATGTTCCTTACATTGGTGATCAGTGAGAAGAATGTTCTTTACATTGGTGATCAGTGAGAAGAATGTTCCTTACATTGGTGATCAGTGAGAAGAATGCTCCTTACATTGGTGATCAGTGAGAAGAATGTTCCTTACATTGGTGATCAGTGAGAAGAATGTTCCTTACATTGGTGATCAGTGGGAAGAATGTTCCTTACATTGGTGATCAGTGAGAAGAATGTTCCTTACATTGGTGATCAGTGAGAAGAATGTTCCTTACATTGGTGATCAGTGAGAAGAATGTTCCTTACATTGGTGATCAGTGGGAAGAATGTTCCTTACATTGGTGATCAGTGGGAAGAATGTTCCTTACATTGGTGATCAGTGAGAAGAATGTTCCTTACATTGGTGATCAGTGAGAAGAATGTTCCTTACATTGGTGATCAGTGGAAAGAATGTTCCTTACATTGGTGATCAGTGAGAAGAATGTTCCTTACATTGGTGATCAGTGAGAAGAATGTTCCTTACATTGGTGATCAGTGAGAAGAATGTTCCTTACATTGGTGATCAGTGAGAAGAATGCTCCTTACATTGGTGATCAGTGAGAAGAATGTTCCTTACATTGGTGATCAGTGAGAAGAATGTTCCTTACATTGGTGATCAGTGGAAAGAATGTTCCTTACATTGGTGATCAGTGAGAAGAATGTTCCTTACATTGGTGATCAGTGAGAAGAATGCTCCTTACATTGGTGATCAGTGGGAAGAATGTTCCTTACATTGGTGATCAGTGAGAATGTTCCTTACATTGGTGATCAGTGAGAAGAATGCTCCTTACATTGGTGATCAGTGGGAAGAATGCTCCTTACATTGGTGATCAGTGGGAAGAATGCTCCTTACATTGGTGATCAGTGAGAATGTTCCTTACATTGGTGATCAGTGAGAAGAATGTTCCTTACATTGGTGATCAGTGAGAAGAATGCTCCTTACATTGGTGATCAGTGGGAAGAATGCTCCTTACATTGGTGATCAGTGAGAATGTTCCTTACATTGGTGATCAGTGAGAATAATGTCCCTTATATTTTTGGTCAACGATCCCCGCAAGCACCCCCCTACCCCACCCCGGCGTTAGATGTACGAGAACGCGGCGGTGCCACCCTTGCTGGAGACTGACCTCAACTTAGGGTGCAGGGGGAAGGAAGAGCCAGGCCGTTGCTTCTCCTCCCGGCTGAACAGGAAGTGTGTCCTGAGACCTGATTGGCCAGGGAGTCCTAAACTCCATTGGAACCCATGCGTCCCGCACCCTGCATGTAGATTTGGGGGCCGGCGTATGGATTAGGGGTGGCGGCGCCCCTGCAACCTGTATGGACGGGCCGCCACCGATCCCAGTCTGTTAAGGTTGGCAGAAAAAAGGTTTGTGTCTGTTTCTTTTTTGGTGGACAATGATGGGTGTAAGCAGAAGCTGTGCGTTTATATCTATTCTGTTTATGTGCATTTTTAGGCAAGCAACATAATTTCCTGGTCTCCTCATGTTGACCCTCCATTAGGACCACCCTATCTTATCATAAAAAGGGCTCAGACCTCCCTATCAGTGTTCACTAGTTTTCTCTCACTCCATGTACGTACCCTAATCCAGCAGTAAGTCCTCTTTCTTTGGGTCCCAGATGGGCTATTAGAGCCTAAATGGCTTTTTCTGGTCTGTACTTCAGCATTTGGCTGTGATGACCTTTTCCAATATGGCAGCAGTGCCTCTTCTGCCCCTTCTTTCCTCTTTCTTCCTCTTGGGGCAGTAGTGAGGTCACAGTGGGGCAACAACCACCTGCCATCTAGTGACAGGCATGTATTTTAACCCAAAGAAGCCCAAGAAAAGCGGTTTATCCTCCAGGAAACAGATCCAGACCTCCTCAATCCTCCCAGCATTATTCCGAAAGAGCTCCTCAATCCTCCCAGCATTATTCCGGAAGAGCTCCTCAATCCTCCCAGCATTATTCCGGAAGAGCTCCTCAATCCTCCCAGCATTATTCCGGAAGAGCTCCTCAATCCTCCCAGCATTATTCCGGAAGAGCTCCTCAATCCTCCCAGCATTATTCCGGAAGAGCTCCTCAATCCTCCCAGCATTATTCCGGAAGAGCTCCTCAATCCTCCCAGCATTATTCCGGAAGAGCTCCTCAATCCTCCCAGCATTATTCCGGAAGAGCTCCTCAATCCTCCCAGCATTATTCCGGAAGAGCTCCTCATAGCACCTTCTCTTAGGTGGTGAAGATGTTCCCATTCCTGGTCACATCGTCAGTCTCCTACTTGTCTCATTCAGAGGATGGTCCTGTGGGCTCAATGTTGGCATGTAATGAAGTGAGACAACACAGAGAAGTCTCAGGGAATTGGCCTATATATGTGTCCGGCTGTCCAGGACAGATTCATATAAAGAGGGTCCCCCGACAATGGAAAATGTGGGTGAGGAACTGAGAGCTGATGGTATCTACAAGACTCCCAGTCTGAAGGAAATCCTGTTTTTGGATTTCCTTTAATTCCCCAATACATCAATTGAAAGACCTTCCAGAAGAACAACCATCTCTGCAGCTCTCCACCCATCAGACCTGTATGGTAGAGTGGCCAGACAGAAGACACTCCTCAGTAAAAGGCACATGACAGACCCCCTGGAGTTTACCAAAAGGTACCTGAAGGACTCTCAGACCATGAGAAACAAAATTCTCTGGTCTGATAAAACAAAAATTGAACTCTGAATGAATTGCAAGTGTCATGTATGGAGGAAACCAGGCACTGCTCATCACCTGACCAACTACATCCCTACTGTGAAGCATGGTGGTGGCAGCATCATGCTGTGGGGTTGTTTTTCAGTGGCAGGAACTGGGAGACTAGTCAGGATGGAGGGAAAGATGAATGCAGCAATGTACAGAGACATCCTTGATGAAAACCTTCTCCGGAGTGCTCTGGACCTCAGACTGGGGCGAAGGTTCATCTTCCAACAAAACAACGACCCTAAGTACACAGCCAAGATAACAAAGGAATGACTACGGGACAACTCTGTGAATGTCCTTGAGTGGTCCAGCCAGAGCCCAGACTTGAACCCGATTGAACATCTCTGGAGAGATCTGAAAATGGCTGTGCACTGACACTCCCCATCCAACCTGATGGAACTTGAGAGGTCCTACAAAGAAGAATGGGAGAAACTGCCCAAAAATAGGTGTGCCGAGCTTGTAGCATCATACTCAACAAGACTGGAGGATGTAATTGGTGCCAAAGGAGCTTCACCAAAGTATTGAGCAAAGGCTGTGATACCTATGTACATGGGAGGAGCCTGTGATACTTATGTACATGGGAGGAGCCTGTGATACTTATGTACATGGGAGGACCCTGCGATACTTATGTACATGGGAGGAGCCTGTGATACTTATGTACATGGGAGGACCCTGCGATACTTATGTACATGGGAGGAGCCTGCGATACTTATGTACATGGGAGGACCCTGCGATACTTATGTACATGGGAGGAGCCTGTGATACTTATGTACATGGGAGGAGCCTGCGATACTTATGTACATGGGAGGAGCCTGCGATACTTATGTACATGGGAGGAGCCTGTGATACTTATGTACATGGGAGGAGCCTGTGATACTTATGTACATGGGAGGAGCCTGTGATACTTATGTACATGGGAGGAGCCTGTGATACTTATGTACATGGGAGGAGCCTGTGATGGGAGGAGTATGTGGTGGGAGGAGTCTATGATACTTATGTACATGGGAGGAGCCTGTCATATTTGCATACATGGGAGGAGCCTGCGATATTTATGTACATGGGAGGAGCCTGTGATGGGAGGAGTCTGTGGTGGGAGGAGTCTATGATACTTATGTACATGGGAGGAGCCTGTGATACTTATGTACATGGGAGAAGTCTGTGATACTTATGTACATGGAAGGAGCCTGTGATATTTATGTACATGGGAGGAGCCTGTGATGGGAGGAGTATGTGGTGGGAGGAGTCTATGATACTTATGTACATGGGAGGAGCCTGTGATATTTATGTACATGGGAGGAGCCTGTGATATTTATGTACATGGGAGGAGCCTGTGATATTTGTGTACATGGGAGGAGCCTGTGATATTTATGTACATGGGAGGAGCCTGTGATACTTGTGTACATGGGAGGAGCCTGTGATATTTATGTACATGGGAGGAGCCTGTGATACTTGTGTACATGGGAGGAGCCTGTGATGGGAGAAGTCTGTGGTGGGAGGAATCTATGATACTTGTGTACATGGGACAGACTGTGATATTTATGTACATGGGAGGAGCCTGTGATACTTATGTACATGGGAGGAGCCTGTGATACTTGTGTACATGGGAGGAATCTATGATACTTGTGTACATGGGACAGACTGTGATATTTATGTACATGGGAGGAGCCTGTGATACTTATGTACATGGGAGGAGCCTGTGATACTTGTGTACATGGGAGGAGCCTATGATACTTGTGTACATGGGAGGAGCCTGTGATACTTATGTACATGGGAGGAGCCTGTGATGGGAGGAGTCTGTGATACTTATGTACATGGAAGGAGCCAGTGATACTTCTGTAAATGGGAGGAGCCTGTGATACTTATGTACATGTTAGATGCCTGTGATGGGAGGAGTCTGTGGTGGGAGGAGTCTGTGATAGTTCTGTACATGGGAGGAGTCTGTGATGGGAGGAGTCTGTGGTGGGAGGAGTCTGTGATACTTCTATTAATGGGAGGAGTCTGTGATACTTCTGTACATGGGAGGAGCCTGTGATGGGAGGAGTCTTTGGTGGGAGGAGTTTGTGATACTTCTATACATGGGAGGAGTCTGTGATGGGAGGAGTCTGTGATACTTCTGTACATGGGAGGAGTCTGTGGTGGGAGGAGTCTGTGATACTTCTGTACATGGGAGGAGTCTGTGATGGGAGGAGTCTTTGGTGGGAGGAGTTTGTGATACTTCCATACATGGGAGGAGTCTGTGGTGGGAGGAGTCTGTGATACTTTTGTACATGCGAGGAGTCTGTGCTGGGAGGAGTCTGTGATACTTCTATACATGGGAGGAGTTTGTGGTGGGAGGAGTCTGTGATACTTCTGTACATGGGAGGAGTCTGTGCTGGGAGGAGTCTGTGATACTTCCATACATGGGAGGAGTCTGTGGTGGGAGGAGTCTGTGATACTTCTGTACAAGGGAGGAGTCTGTGGTGGGAGGAGTCTGTGATACTTCTATACAGAGGAGGAGTCTGTGATAATTCTGTACATGGGAGGAGTCTGTGGTGGGAGGAGTCTGTGATACTTCTGTACATGGGAGGAGTCTGTGGTGGGAGGAGTCTGTGATACTTTTATACAGGGGAGGAGTCTGTGATAATTCTGTACATGGGAGGAGTCTGTGGTGGGAGGAGTCTGTGATACTTCTGTACATGGGAGGAGTCTGTGATGGGAGGAGTCTGTGATACTTCTGTACATGGGAGGAGTCTGTGATAATTCTGTACATGGGAGGAGTCTGTGATGGGAGGAGTCTGTGATACTTCTGTACATGGGAGGAGTCTGTGGTGGGAGGAGTCTGTGATACTTCTGTACATGGGAGGAGTCTGTGATAATTCTGTACATGGGAGGAGTCTGTGATGGGAGGAGTCTGTGATACTTCTGTACATTGCAGGAGTCTGTGGTGGGAGGAGTCTGTGATACTTCTGTACATGGGAGGAATCTGTGGTGGGGGGAGTTTGTGGTGGGAGGAGTCTGTGATGCTTCTGTACATGGGAGGAGCCTGTGGTGGGAGGAGCCTGTGGTGGGAGGAGTCTGTGATGCTTCTGTGCATGGGAGGAGTATGTGGTGGGAGGAGTCTGTGATACTTCTGTGAAGGGAGGAGTCTGTGGTGGGAGGAGTCTTGACGGGAGGAGTTTGTGGTGGGAGGAGTCTGTGGTGGGAGGATTCTGTAAAAGGGGGGAACCTGTGGTGGGAGGAGTCTGTGATACTTCTGTACATGGGAGGAGTCTGTGGTGGGAGGAGTCTGTGGTGGGAGGAGTCTGTGATACTTCTATACATGGGCGGAGTCTGTGGTGGTGGGAGGAGTCTGTGGTGGAAGGAATCTGTGATGGGAGGAGTCTGTGATGGGAGGAGTCTGTGATGGGAGGAATCTGTGGTAGGAGGAGTCTGTGGTGGTGGGAGTCTGTGGTGGCAGGAGTCTGTGATACTTCTGTACATGGGCGGAGTCTGTGGTGGGAGGAGTCTGTGATACTTCTATACAGGGGAGGAGTCTGTGATAATTCTGTACATGGGAGGAGTCTGTGGTAGGAGGAGTCTGTGATACTTCTGTACATGGGAGGAGTCTGTGGTGGGAGGAGTCTGTGATACTTCTATACAGGGGAGGAGTCTGTGATAATTCTGTACATGGGAGGAGTCTGTGGTGGGAGGAGTCTGTGATACTTCTGTACATGGGAGGAGTCTGTGATGGGAGGAGTCTGTGATACTTCTGTACATGGGAGGAGTCTGTGATAATTCTGTACATGGGAGGAGTCTGTGATGGGAGGAGTCTGTGATACTTCTGTACATGGGAGGAGTCTGTGGTGGGAGGAGTCTGTGATACTTCTGTACATGGGAGGAGTCTGTGGTGGGAGGAGTCTGTGATACTTCTGTACATGGGAGGAGTCTGTGATAATTCTGTACATGGGAGGAGTCTGTGATGGGAGGAGTCTGTGATACTTCTGTACATGGGAGGAGTCTGTGGTGGGAGGAGTCTGTGATACTTCTGTACATGGGAGGAGTCTGTGGTGGGGGGAGTCTGTGGTGGGAGGAGTCTGTGATGCTTCTGTACATGGGAGGAGCCTGTGGTGGGAGGAGTCTGTGGTGGGAGGAGTCTGTGATGCTTCTGTACATGGGGGGAGTCTGTGGTGGGAGGAGTCTGCGATACTTCTGTGATGGGAGGAGTCTGTGGTGGGAGGAGTCTGTGATGGGAGGAGTTTGTGGTGGGAGGAGTCTGAGGTGGGAGGATTCTGTAAAAGGGGGTAACCTGTGGTGGGAGGAGTCTGTGATACTTCTGTACATGGGAGGAGTCTGTGGTGGGAGGAGTCTTGACGGGAGGAGTTTGTGGTGGGAGGAGTCTGTGGTGGGAGGATTCTGTAAAAGGGGGGAACCTGTGGTGGGAGGAGTCTGTGATACTTCTGTACATAGGGGGAGTCTGTGGTGGGAGGAGTCTGTGATACTTCTGTGATGGGAGGAGTCTGTGGTGGGAGGAGTCTGTGATGGGAGGAGTTTGTGGTGGGAGGAGTCTGTGGTGGGAGGATTCTGTAAAAGGGGGGAACCTGTGGTGGGAGGAGTCTGTGATACTTCTGTACATGGGAGGAGTCTGTGGTGGAAGGAGTCTGTGGTGGGAGGAGTCTGTGATACTTCTGTACATGGGCGGAGTCTGTGGTGGAAGGAATCTGTGATGGGAGGAGTCTGTGATGGGAGGAGTCTGTGATGGGAGGAATCTGTGGTAGGAGGAGTCTGTGGTGGTGGGAGTCTGTGGTGGCAGGAGTCTGTAATACTTCTGTGATGGGAGGAGTCTGTGGTGGGAGGAGTCTGTGATGGGAGGAGTCTGTGATGGGAGGAATCTGTGGTAGGAGGAGTCTGTGATACTTCTGTACATGGGAGGAGTCTGTGGTGGCAGGAGTCTGTGATACTTCTGTACATGGGAGGAGTCTGTGGTGGGAGGAGTCTGTGATACTTCTGTACATGGGAGGAGTCTGTGGTGGGAGGAGTCTGTGATACTTCTGTACATGGGAGGAGTCTGTGATAATTCTGTACATGGGAGGAGTCTGTGATGGGAGGAGTCTGTGATACTTCTGTACATGGGAGGAGTCTGTGGTGGGAGGAGTCTGTGATACTTCTGTACATGGGAGGAGTCTGTGGTGGGGGGAGTCTGTGGTGGGAGGAGTCTGTGATGCTTCTGTACATGGGAGGAGCCTGTGGTGGGAGGAGTCTGTGGTGGGAGGAGTCTGTGATGCTTCTGTACATGGGGGGAGTCTGTGGTGGGGGGAGTCTGTGGTGGGAGGAGTCTGTGATGCTTCTGTACATGGGAGGAGCCTGTGGTGGGAGGAGTCTGTGGTAGGAGGAGTCTGTGATGCTTCTGTACATGGGGGGAGTCTGTGGTGGGAGGAGTCTGTGATACTTCTGTGATGGGAGGAGTCTGTGGTGGGAGGAGTCTGTGATGGGAGGAGTTTGTGGTGGGAGGAGTCTGTGGTGGGAGGATTCTGTAAAAGGGGGGAACCTGTGGTGGGAGGAGTCTGTGATACTTCTGTACATGGGAGGAGTCTGTGGTGGGAGGAGTCTGTGGTGGGAGGAGTCTGTGATACTTCTGTACATGGGCGGAGTCTGTGGTGGTGGGAGGAGTCTGTGGTGGAAGGAATCTGTGATGGGAGGAGTCTGTGATGGGAGGAGTCTGTGATGGGAGGAATCTGTGGTAGGAGGAGTCTGTGGTGGTGGGAGTCTGTGGTGGCAGGAGTCTGTGATACTTCTGTACATGGGAGGAGTCTGTGGTGGGAGGAGTCTGTGATACTTCTGTACATGGGAGGAGTCTGTGGTGGGAGGAGTCTGTGATACTTCTGTACATGGGAGGAGTCTGTGATAATTCTGTACATGGGAGGAGTCTGTGATGGGAGGAGTCTGTGATACTTCTGTACATGGGAGGAGTCTATGGTGGGAGGAGTCTGTGATACTTCTGTACATGGGAGGAGTCTGTGGTGGGGGCAGTCTGTGGTGGGAGGAGTCTGTGATGCTTCTGTACATGGGAGGAGCCTGTGGTGGGAGGAGTCTGTGGTGGGAGGAGTCTGTGATGCTTCTGTACATGGGGTGAGTCTGTGGTGGGAGGAGCCTGTGATACTTCTGTGATGGGAGGAGTCTGTGGTGGGAGGAGTCTGTGATGGGAGGAGTTTGTGGTGGGAGGAGTCTGTGGTGGGAGGATTCTGTAAAAGGGGGGAACCTGTGGTGGGAGGAGTCTGTGATACTTCTGTACATGGGAGGAGTCTGTGGTGGGAGGAGTCTGTGGTACTTCTGTACATGGGCGGAGTCTGTGGTGGTGGGAGGAGTCTGTGGTGGAAGGAATCTGTGATGGGAGGAGTCTGTGATGGGAGGAGTCTGTGATGGGAGGAATCTGTGGTAGGAGGAGTCTGTGGTGGTGGGAGTCTGTGGTGGCAGGAGTCTGTGGTGGCAGGAGTCTGTGATACTTCTGTGATGGGAGGAGTCTGTGGTGGGAGGAGTCTGTGATGGGAGGAGTCTGTGATGGGAGGAATCTGTGGTAGGAGGAGTCTGTGATACTTCTGTACATGGGAGGAGTCTGTGGTGGCAGGAGTCTGTGATACTTCTGTACATGGGAGGAGTCTGTGGTGGGAGGAGTCTGTGATACTTCTGTACATGGGAGGAGTCTGTGGTGGGAGGAGTCTGTGATACTTCTGTACATGGGAGGAGTCTGTGATAATTCTGTACATGGGAGGAGTCTGTGATGGGAGGAGTCTGTGATACTTCTGTACATGGGAGGAGTCTGTGGTGGGAGGAGTCTGTGATACTTCTGTACATGGGAGGAGTCTGTGGTGGGGGGAGTCTGTGGTGGGAGGAGTCTGTGATGCTTCTGTACATGGGAGGAACCTGTGGTGGGAGGAGTCTGTGGTGGGAGGAGTCTGTGATGCTTCTGTACATGGGGGGAGTCTGTGGTGGGAGGAGTCTGTGATACTTCTGTGATGGGAGGAGTCTGTGGTGGGAGGAGTCTGTGACGGGAGGAGTTTGTGGTGGGAGGAGTCTGTGGTGGGAGGATTCTGTAAAAGGGGGGAACCTGTGGTGGGAGGAGTCTGTGATACTTCTGTACATGGGAGGAGTCTGTGGTGGGAGGAGTCTGTGGTGGGAGGAGTCTGTGATACTTCTGTACATGGGCGGAGTCTGTGGTGGTGGGAGGAGTCTGTGGTGGAAGGAATCTGTGATGGGAGGAATCTGTGATGGGAGGAGTCTGTGATGGGAGGAATCTGTGGTAGGAGGAGTCTGTGGTGGTGGGGGTCTGTGGTGGCAGGAGTCTGTGATACTTCTGTACATGGGAGGAGTCTGTGGTGGGAGGAGTCTGTGATACTTCTGTACATGGGAGGAGTCTGTGGTGGGAGGAGTCTGTGATACTTCTGTACATGGGAGGAGTCTGTGATAATTCTGTACATGGGAGGAGTCTGTGATGGGAGGAGTCTGTGATACTTCTGTACATGGGAGGAGTCTATGGTGGGAGGAGTCTGTGATACTTCTGTACATGGGAGGAGTCTGTGGTGGGGGCAGTCTGTGGTGGGAGGAGTCTGTGATGCTTCTGTACATGGGAGGAGCCTGTGGTGGGAGGAGTCTGTGGTGGGAGGAGTCTGTGATGCTTCTGTACATGGGGTGAGTCTGTGGTGGGAGGAGTCTGTGATACTTCTGTGATGGGAGGAGTCTGTGATGGGAGGAGTTAGTGGTGGGAGGAGTCTGTGGTGGGAGGATTCTGTAAAAGGGGGGAACCTGTGGTGGGAGGAGTCTGTGATACTTCTGTACATGGGAGGAGTCTGTGGTGGGAGGAGTCTGTGGTGGGAGGAGTCTGTGATACTTCTGTACATGGGCGGAGTCTGTGGTGGTGGGAGGAGTCTGTGGTGGAAGGAATCTGTGATGGGAGGAGTCTGTGATGGGAGGAGTCTGTGATGGGAGGAATTTGTGGTGGGAGGAGTCTGTGGTGGGAGGAGTCTGTGATACTTCTGTACATGGGGGGAGTCTGTGGTGGCAGGAGTCTGTGATACTTCTGTGATGGGAGGAGTCTGTGGTGGGAGGAGTTTGTGATGGGAGGAGTCTGTGATGGGAGGAATCTGTGGTAGGAGGAGTCTTTGATACTTCTGTACATGGGAGGAGTCTGTGGTGGCAGGAGTCTGTGATACTTCTGTACACGGGAGGAGTCTGTGGTGGGAGGAGTCTGTGATACTTCTGTACATGGGAGGAGTCTGTGGTGGGAGGAGTATGTGATACTTCTGTACATGGGAGGAGTCTGTGGTGGGAGGAGTCTGTGATACTTCTGTACATGGGAGGAGTCTGTGGTGGGAGGAGTCTGTGATACTTCTGTACATGGGAGGAGTCTGTGATAATTCTTTACATGGGAGGAGTCTGTGATGGGAGGAATCTGTGATACTTCTGTACATGGGAGGAGTCTGTGGTGGGAGGAGTCTGTGATACTTCTGTACATGGGAGGAGTCTGTGGTGGGGGGAGTCTGTGGTGGGAGGAGTCTGTGATGCTTCTGTACATGGGAGGAGCCTGTGGTGGGAGGAGTCTGTGGTGGGAGGAGTCTGTGATGCTTCTGTGATGGGAGGAGTCTGTGGTGGGAGGGGTCTGTGATGGGAGGAGTTTGTGGTGGGAGGAGTCTGTGGTGGGAGGATTCTGTAAAAGGGGGGAACCTGTGGTGGGAGGAGTCTGTGATACTTCTGTACATGGGAGGAGTCTGTGGTGGGAGGAGTCTGTGGTGGGAGGAGTCTGTGATACTTCTGTACATGGGCGGAGTCTGTGGTGGTGGGAGGAGTCTGTGGTGGAAAGAATCTGTACATGGGAGGAGTCTGTACATGGGAGGAGTCTGTACATGGGAGGAGTCTGTGATGGGAGGAGTCTGTGGTGGGAGATTTTGCACAGTCTTCTCTCAGGTCGTCATTATTGGTTGTAGAATAATGAATGGGGGGCGGTAGTATTAGTAGTACCGGGCGGTAACCATCTAGTTCGGTATGGAGGGGCGGAGTCGGCGATCAGGGGCGGGAAGGGTTAATGGTGAGGGCGGTGCCTGTGGCGGGAAAGGGGCGGGGTGTCGGTCTGGCGGTTGTCATGGTAACAGAAGGGGGTGTGGTGAGGATCGGGCAGTATGGAGGACGGATACACCGCCCCGCTCTTCTCCTTCTGTCACGGTGAGTACCGGGGAGGGGTGCTCGGTCCGGTATGTGTTTCTGTATTCTCACCCCTCCCCCTACACATCGCCCCCACACTCCGGTGCCCCTCCCCCCTAACATTATAACAGGCGACACTGGAAGGGAGATATCGGAGGAGATGTGAAGTTCGGGGTCACAGCGCCAACAATCCTCCACAGAACTGGAGGAAGGAGAAATGGAGGAACTTCACTATGAGTTGGGAGTGTTGACTTGGCCTCCAAATTCCAGAGCCTCAGCCAGAGGCAGACGGCGTGATTCCCCCCCCCCCCTCCCCTGTGTGACATTCCTCCAGGGTTTGGTTGGGGTTAGATTAGGGCTATGTTAGGGTTTGGTTGGTTTGGTTGGAGTTTGAGGTTTGGTTGGTTTGGTTGGGGTTGGGGTTTGGTTGGTTGGTTGGGTTGGGGTTGGGGTTTGGTTGGGGTTGGTTGGGGGTTGGTTGGGGTTTGGTTGGTTTTTTTGGGGTTAGGTTTGGTTGAGATTGGGGGTTGGGGTTGGGGTTGAGGTTTGGTTGAGGTTTGGTTGGGGTTTGGTTGGGGTTTGGTTGGGGTTGGGGTTGAGGTTTGGTTGGGGTTGGTTGGGGTTTGGTTGGTTTTTTTGGGGTTAGGTTTGGTTGGGGTTGGTGTTTGAGGTTTGGGTTGGGGTTTGGTTGGGGGTTGGGGTTTGGTTGGGGGTTGGGGTTGAGGTTTGGTTTGGTTTGGTTGGGGTTGGTTTGGTTGGGGTTGGTTGGTTTGGTTGGGGTTTGGTTGGGGTTGAGGTTGGGGTTGGGGTTTGGTTGGGGTTGAGATTGGGGTTTGGTTGGGGGTTGGGGTTGAGGTTTGGTTAGGGTTGGGGTTTGGTTGGTTTTTTTGGGGTTTGGTTGGTTTGGTTGGGGTTTTTTTGGGGTTAGGTTTGGTTGGGGTTTGTTGGGGTTTGGTTTGGTTGGGGTTTTTGTTGGGGTTGAGGTTTGGTTGGGGTTGAGGTTTGGTTGGGGTTGGGGTTGAGGTTTGGTTGGGGTTTTTTTGGGGTTAGGTTTGGTTGGGGTTTGGTTTGGTTGGTTGGTAGGGGTTGGGGTTGAGGTTTGGTTGGGGTTGAGGTTTGGTTGGGGTTTTTTTGGGGTTAGGTTTGGTTGAGATTGGGGGTTGGGGTTGAGGTTGGGGTTGGTGTTGAGGTTTAGGTTGGGTTGAGGTTTGGTTGGGGTTTGGTTGGGGTTGGGGTTGAGGTTTGGTTGGGGTTGAGGTTTGGTTGGGGTTGAGGTTTGGTTGGGGTTGAGGTTGGTTGGGGTTGAGGTTTGGTTGGGGTTGAGGTTTGGTTGGGGTTGAGGTTTGGTTGGGGTTGAGGTTTGGTTGGGGTTGAGTTTGGTTGGTTGGGGTTGGGTTGGGAAGGCAGCAGGTGGTCAGTTGGGGGTTTAGGTCAGAAGAGGGTGTAGTTGATGGTTTAGGGCGGATGAGGGTGTAGGTCCAACTAGCACTGTCCAATGGGAGTCCCGCCCACCTGTCACCGCACTGTACAGAGCATCATTTTTGGTTGGGCTTTTGTTGGGTAGAGGAAAGCGTGTGGCAGCAGGCCATGGCTTCGGGGGTGGGGTTAGACCTTCGGGGGTGGGGTTAGACCTTCGGGGGTGGGGTTAGACCTTCTGCTGGCCATTTAATTCATTTCTGAGATTTTTTTTTTTTTAGTTTTCAACCTCAGAATTTCACATTTCTTTTGACGCGTTTTGATCGATGTCCATGCAGGTTCGGTTGATTTCTCATTTCCTGTGTTAGATTAATGGAGAGCAATCAGGAAGATGCGATGAAATGTAGAGTGCTGTCTTGGCGGAATGAACGGCCGCATCGATCAGCATTAATCACCCTTCACTATAAACATTGACCAATCAGAATCACCGGAGCCATTTCCTAATGACCTCTCCTGATTGGATAATATTCCCCATGGAGAGCAGGAGGTCAATCAATGACCCTTCATTGTCTCCACTATGAGATCTTCTACAACCGTCACAGAATACATTGTATATGGTGTCACAGAATATATGGTGTCATAGAATACATTGTATATGGTGTCACAGAATATATGGTGTCATAGAATACATTGTATATGGTGTCATAGAATATATTGTATATGGTGTCATAGAATACATTGTATATGGTGTCACAGAATGTTTTGGTGTCAGGAGCTGAAGGTATGGAACGCCCTCCTCTAACCATGTCTCGGGGTGGATGGATTCAGTAACCAGCGGGGGGGGGGGGGGGGGGGGGAATAAGACGGTGACCCCCAGACAAGTCAGAGGTTGTCAGAGAGGTTAACTGGTTGGGCGCCGGTGTGCGTTGGTGCTCGTGTCTCCGTGCGTGCCGGGGCGCGTGTTCCAGGGGGCGCTGGCGTGTCTGGTCTGACCAGCCATGGCGTGCAGGGTGGCGTCCGGGCGGATGTGCTAACACGCGTTCGCCTATGGGCGTTACCGCGGGCGTGCCCGGTGGCGGTTGGCGTGCACGCTGGCGTCAGGAGCGCGCTCAGGCATGTGCGGGGGCACGCGGCGCTTTGGCGAATCGGCATACGCACGTGCGCGGCGTTTTGGCGCCAATCAGCCTATTTAAGTCTGCCTCTGTCTCTGTTCGGTGCTGCCTGATCAACAGCTCTGTGTCTTGTTCCTGTGATCCTCTCTGTGTTCCTGAAGTTTGACCCGTTGTGACCCGGCTTGTCTTTGGACCTCCCTTGATTGCTGCCTGAACCCGACCCCGGCTTGTTTGACCTTGTTACTGCCTGCTCCTCTTGTACTGTCGCTGCCGACCTCTGCCTGTGTGTGACCACCCTGATAAGCTCCTGCTCAGCATCAGTTCCAGCCTACCTGAAGCTCTACCGGTTGCCTGTAAAACCACCCTGCTCCAGGACTCCACATCAGGCCCTCATACCACTCCGCATTCGTGGGCTTCCTGTTTACTCTATCAGGAGCCCCGAATCGGATACGTAAGGGAGCCTACCCTCTGCCCAAGCGGACTCACCTGTCTGGTAAGTGTGGACCTGACAGAGGTGCAGCACCGACACCCCTCAGATATCGGCAGTTCAGAAGGAGTGAGCTGAGCAAAGGCAGATTAGGGTGAGAAAGGCCCTTCTTAGCCCCTCCTCTGTACATGGCAGGGGGGTGGGGGGTTAAGATGTGTACTGGGGGGATTTTTATTGGGGGGGATTTGTACTGGGGGGGGGGGGGTTGTACTGGGGGGGTTTGTACTGGGGGGTGGAGGTGTGTACTGGGGTGGAGGTGTGTACTGGGGGGGGTTGTACTGGGGTGGAGGTGTGTACTGGGGGGGGGTTGTACTGGGGGGGTGTGTACTGGGGGGGGATGTGTGCTGGGGGGATTTAAAATTTTGGGGAGTTCTGTACTGGGGGAGATGTGTAATGGGGGGTGGTGGAGACCTGTATTGGGGGAAGATGTGTACTAGGGGGGGAGGGCTGGAGATGTGTACTGGGGGGATATCTAACATTTGTGGGAGATCCATACTGGGGGTGTGGAGATCTGTACTGGAGGGGGGGATCTGTACTGGGGGGGTGTACTGGGGAGATCTGTATTGGGGGGGGAAATCTGTCCTGGAGGGGATTTTAGCTTTGAGAGGGAAGTAATTTTTCATTGTATTCGACCTACTGACCTGTACATTCTGCACCCCTGACCCCTCCTAAGGCGGGGAAGCTGTGGTAGGGAGTGGAGGTCTGTACTCTTCACACTCCCTAGTGGTTGCTGCGGCCATCATTCCTTCAGTCAGTATTTGCATCCTTATTGTAGGTTGTCAGGAGAAGTGATTTCCCGTAAGTGAGCCGGATGATGACAATCTCATTCTAGGTTATGTGTATGGCTTCCACCAATGGATTCCTCTCCGTTATTGTGGCTTCCACCAATGGTTTGCTCTCCGTTATTATGGCTTCCACCAATGGATTGCTCTCCATTATTGTGGCTTCCACCAATGGATTGCTCTCCGTTATTATGGTTTGCTCTCCATTATTGTGGCTTCCACCAATGGATTGCTCTCCGTTATTATGGTTTGCTCTCCATTATTGTGGCTTCCACCAATGGATTGCTCTCCATTATTGTGGCTTCCACCAATGGGTTGCTCTCCATTATTGTGGCTTCCACCAATGGGTTGCTCTCCATTATTGTGGCTTCCACCAATGGGTTGCTCTCCATTATTGTGGCTTCCACCAATGGGTTGCTCTCCATTATTGTGGCTTCCACCAATGGGTTGCTCTCCATTATTGTGGCTTCCACCAATGGGTTGCTCTCCATTATTGTGGCTTCCACCAATGGGTTGCTCTCCATTATTGTGGCTTCCACCAATGGGTTGCTCTCCATTATTGTGGCTTCCACCAATGGGTTGCTCTCCATTATTGTGGCTTCCACCAATGGGTTGCTCTCCATTATTGTGGCTTCCACCAATGGGTTGCTCTCCATTATTATTGATGAGCTCATCCGAGGAAAACTAAATCGGGAACTTAATAGATCAGTAGACTCGTCTCCCTCAGAGTCGGCTCTGTTTTGACATTTACTTGGCTTTAGTTCGGCTTGTAGCGCCTCTGATAAGTCCCACATGTGCTCCTCTCTGATATAGACGCATCCTGTGTACAGCTCTGTGACTGTGAGGTCTGCTGGGACTCAATGTGGAAAACTGCTGGGAGTACGGGGGAGGGGGCCGCTTGGAGGAGTCCAGAAACATGCCAAGAGTACTGTTGAGGGGGGGTAGTCTGGGGACATGCCGGGTGTAAGGTGGGGGGGGGGGGGGTAGTCTGGGGACATGCCGGGTGTAAGGTGGGGGGGGGGGTAGTCTGGGGACATGCCGGGAGTACGGTAGGGGGGGATAGCCTGGGGACATGCTGGGTGTAAGGTGGGGGGGGGGGGTAGTCTGGGGACATGCCGGGTGTAAGGTAGGGGGGGTAGTCTGGGGACATGCCGGGTGTAAGGTAGGGGGGGGTAGTCTGGGGACATGCTGGGTGTAAGGTAGGGGGGGGTAGTCTGGGGACATGCCGGGTGTAAGGTAGGGGGGGGTAGTCTGGGGACATGCCGGGTGTAAGGTGGGGGGGGGTAGTCTGGGGACATGCCGGGTGTAAGGTAGGGGGGGATAGTCTGGGGACATGCCGGGTGTAAGGTAGGGGGGGATAGTCTGGGGACATGCCGGGTGTAAGGTAGGGGGGGGTAGTCTGGGGACATGCCGGGTGTAAGGTAGGGGGGGGTAGTCTGGGGACATGCCGGGTGTAAGGTAGGGGGGGGTAGTCTGGGGACATGCCGGGTGTAAGGTGGGGGGGTAGTCTGGGGACATGCCGGGTGTAAGGTAGGGGGGGTAGTCTGGGGACGTGCCGGGTGTAAGGTAGGGGGGGTAGTCTGGGGACGTGCCGGGTGTAAGGTGGGGGGGGGTAGTCTGGGGACATGCCGGGTGTAAGGTGAGGGGGGGTAGTCTGGGGACATGCTGGGTGTAAGGTGAGGGGGGGGGGTAGTCTGGGGACATGCCGGGTGTAAGGTGAGGGGGGGTAGTCTGGGGACATGCTGGGTGTAAGGTGGGGGGGGGTAGTCTGGGGACATGCCGGGTGTAAGGTGGGGGGGGGTAGTCTGGGGACATGCCGGGTGTAAGGTGGGGGGGGGGGTAGTCTGGGGACATGCCGGGTGTAAGGTAGGGGGGGTAGTCTGGGGACGTGCCGGGTGTAAGGTAGGGGGGGGGTAGTCTGGGGACATGCCGGGTGTAAGGTAGGGGGGGTAGTCTGGGGACGTGCCGGGTGTAAGGTGGGGGGGTAGTCTGGGGACGTGCCGGGTGTAAGGTAGGGGGGGGGGTAGTCTGGGGACGTGCCGGGTGTAAGGTAGGGGGGGTAGTCTGGGGACGTGCCGGGTGTAAGGTAGGGGGGGTAGTCTGGGGACATGCCGGGTGTAAGGTGGGGGGGGTAGTCTGGGGACATGCCGGGTGTATGGTAGGGGGGGGGTAGTCTGGGGACATGCCGGGTGTAAGGTGAGGGGGGGTAGTCTGGGGACATGCTGGGTGTAAGGTGAGGGGGGGGGTAGTCTGGGGACATGCCGGGTGTAAGGTGAGGGGGGGTAGTCTGGGGACATGCTGGGTGTAAGGTGGGGGGGGGGGGTAGTCTGGGGACATGCCGGGTGTAAGGTGGGGGGGGGTAGTCTGGGGACATGCCGGGTGTAAGGTGGGGGGGGGGGGTAGTCTGGGGACATGCCGGGTGTAAGGTGGGGGGGGGGTAGTCTGGGGACATGCCGGGTGTATGGTAGGGGGGGGGGTAGTCTGGGGACATGCCGGGTGTAAGGTGAGGGGGGGGTAGTCTGGGGACATGCCGGGTGTAAGGTGGGGGGGGTAGTCTGGGGACATGCCGGGTGTATGGTAGGGTGGGGGGGTAGTCTGGGGACATGCCGGGTGTAAGGTGAGGGGGGGGTAGTCTGGGGACATGCCGGGTGTAAGGTGGGGGGGTAGTCTGGGGACATGCCGGGTGTAAGGTGAGGGGGGGGGTAGTCTGGGGACATGCCGGGTGTAAGGTGGGGGGGGGGTAGTCTGGGGACATGCCGGGTGTATGGTAGGGGGGGGGGTAGTCTGGGGACATGCCGGGTGTAAGGTGAGGGGGGGGTAGTCTGGGGACATGCCGGGTGTATGGTAGGGGGGGTAGTCTGGGGACATGCCGGGTGTATGGTAGGGGGGGGGGGGTAGTCTGGGGACATGCCGGGTGTAAGGTGAGGGGGGGGGTAGTCTGGGGACATGCCGGGTGTAAGGTGAGGGGGGGGTAGTCTGGGGACATGCCGGGTGTAAGGTGGGGGGGGTAGTCTGGGGACATGCCGGGTGTAAGGTGAGGGGGGGGGGTAGTCTGGGGACATGCCGGGTGTAAGGTGGGGGGGGGGTAGTCTGGGGACATGCCGGGTGTATGGTAGGGGGGGGGGGGTAGTCTGGGGACATGCCGGGTGTAAGGTGAGGGGGGGGTAGTCTGGGGACATGCCGGGTGTAAGGTGAGGGGGGGTAGTCTGGGGACATGCCGGGTGTAAGGTAGGGGGGGGTAGTCTGGGGACATGCCGGGTGTAAGGTAGGGGGGGGTAGTCTGGGGACATGCCGGGTGTATGGTAGGGGGGGGGTAGTCTGGGGACATGCCGGGTGTATGGTAGGGGGGGGGTAGTCTGGGGACATGCCGGGTGTAAGGTGAGGGGGGGGTAGTCTGGGGACATGCCGGGTGTAAGGTGAGGGGGGGTAGTCTGGGGACATGCCGGGTGTAAGGTAGGGGGGGGGTAGTCTGGGGACATGCCGGGTGTAAGGTAGGGGGGGGGTAGTCTGGGGACATGCCGGGTGTAAGGTGGGGGGGGGGGGTAGTCTGGGGACTTCTATTCTTCAGAGGTATGGTGGAGGTCCTGTAGATGCCGCTCCTCGGATGGTCCGGGTCTCAGGGACTGAACGCTCCATACAGAAGTCTTCTATGTATTTTGGGACATCTTTCTGGATACAAAGTCTGAATCTGACTTCAATATTCCGATATGTTTTTTCTCCTCCTCGGGGTCGGTATTTGAGGTCATCCAGTGAGGGGGATGAAGAGCTCAGCAATGACCTCATCGGCTCCAAAATCCCGCCAGTCGCTTCCTCTGTATACAGAAATGGAAGCCAAATTCCTCCGACCTAAAGATAGTGCAGCGCATTCCGGGTGAGTAAGAAGTTCCCTGCCTGGGAGGACTCCGACCTTCATTCATTCTCAGGGATGGTCAGAGTTTAGGGCCAACGATCGTATAAAGGAGGACTCCGACCTTCATTCATTCTCAGGGATGGTCAGAGTTTAGGGCCAACGATCGTATAAAGGAAGACTCCGACCTTCATTCATTCTCAGGGATGGTCAGAGTTTAGGGCCAACGATCGTATAAAGGAGGACTCCGACCTTCATTCATTCTCAGGGATGGTCAGAGTTTAGGGCCAACGATCGTATAAAGGAGGACTCCGACCTTCATTCATTCTCAGGGATGGTCAGAGTTTAGGGCCAACGATCGTATAAAGGAGGACTCCGACCTTCATTCATTCTCAGGGATGGTCAGAGTTTAGGGCCAACGATTGTATATTGCTGCTCATGTAGGATCGGGAAATGATTGTAAGGTGAGAGAAGCGCCCCGGTATCGGGGTACAAATGTTCCCTCCAGTTGGGTGACTGCCGATCGATGAGCTCTGCTCTCTCCTCCTATCAGGTGTGTCCCTTCTGAGCACTTGAACTGATTGGCTCCTTGTGCTGCACAGGACTACAAGAAGTCGATCGTCGGTCAGAGTCGGCACTTCAACTGATTATATTATAAAATACAAATCCATTTATAGAAAGGTGTCCTGACAATGATGATCTCTTCATTCGTTGTGATCGGGGAGGGTGAATAAACCAGCTATGGGTGCGTCCTTCTATGTAGAATCCTCAGAGGAGAAGATCTACCAGGCCGGTGTGTGAGGAGCGCCCCTCTTGTAGGAGCGCCCCTCTTGTAGGACGCCCCTCTTGTAGGACGCCCCTCTTGTAGGACGCCCCTCTTGTAGGACGCCCCTCTTGTAGGACGCCCCTCTTGTAGGACGCCCCTCTTGTAGGAGCGCCCCTCTTGTAGGAGCGCCCCTCTTGTAGGAGCGCCCCTCTTGTAGGACGCCCCTCTTGTAGGACGCCCCTCTTGTAGGAGCACTGCTCTTGTAGGAGCGCCCCTCAGATTATGCCCTACTCTCTGAGCGGGGAGAGAGCGAGGGGCGTGGGTGGTGAGCGAGGAGCATGGGGAGAGAGCGAGGAGCGTGGGGGGTGAGCGAGGAGAGAATGAGGGGCGTGGGGGGTGTGGGGGAGAGAGCGAGGAGCGTGGGGGGAGAGAGCGAGGAGCGTGGTGGGGAGAGAGCGAGGAGCGTGGGGGGTGTGGGGGGAGAGAGCATGGGGGGTGAGCAGGGAGAGAGTGAGGAGCGTGGGGGGGGGAGAGAGCGAGGAGAGAACGGGGTGGAGAGAGTGAGGTGGAGAGAGCGAGGAGCGTGGGGGGTAAGCGGGGAGAGCGAGGAGCGTGGGGGGTGAGTGGGGAGAGCGAGGAGCGTGGGGGGTGAGCGAGGAGCGTGAGGGGAGAGAGCGAGGAGAGAGTGAGGAGCGTGGGGAGAGCGAGGGGCGTGGGGGTGAGCGGGGAGAGAGCGAGGAGTGTGGGGAGAGAGCGAGGAGTGTGGGGGGTGAGCGAGGAGAGAATGAGGGGCGTGGTGGGTGAGCGGGGAGAGAGCGAGGAGCATGGGTGTGGGGGGAGAGAGTGAGGAGCGTAGGGGGTGAGCGGGGAGAGAGCGAGGAATGTGGGGGGTGAGCGGGGAGAGAGCTTGGGGCGTGAGGGGAGAGAGCGTGGGGGGTGAGCGAGGAGAGAATGAGGGGTGTGGGGGGAGAGAGCGAGGAGCGTGGGGGAGAGAGCGTGGGGGTGTGGGGGGAGAGAGCGAGGAGCGTAGGGGGTGTGGGGGGGGAGAGAGCGAGGAGCGTAGGGGGTGTGGGGGAGAGAGCGAGGAGCGTGGGCGGTGAGCAGGGAGAGCGAGGAGCGTGGGGGGGAGAGAGCGAGGAGCGTGGGGGGTGTGGGGGGAGAGAGCATGGGGGGTGAGCAGGGAGAGAGTGAGGAGCGTGGGGGGGGAGAGAGCGAGGAGAGAACGGGGTGGAGAGAGCGAGGAGCGTGGGGGGCTGAGCGGGGAGAGAGCGAGGAGCGTGGGGGGTGTGGGGGGTGAGCGAGGAGCGTGAGCAGGGAGAGAGCGAGGAGAGAGTGAGGAGCGTGGGGAGAGCGAGGAAAGAGCGAGGGGCGTGGGGGTGAGCGGGGAGACAGCGAGGAGCGTGGGGAGAGAGCGAGGAGTGTGGGGGGTGAGCGAGGAGAGAATGAGGGGCGTGGTGGGTGAGCGGGGAGAGAGCGAGGAGCATGGGTGTGGGGGGAGAGAGTGAGGAGCGTAGGGGGTGAGCGAGGAGCGTGGGGAGAGAGCGAGGAATGTGGGGGTGTGGGGGGAGAGAGCGAGGAGCGTGGGGGGTGTGGGGGAGAAAGCGAGGAGCGTGGGGGGGAGAGAGCGAGGAGCGTGGGGGGGAGAGAGCGAGGGGTGTGGGGGGAGAGAGCATGGGGGGTGAGCAGGGAGAGAGTGAGGAGCGTGGGGGGGGGAGAGAGCGAGGAGAGAACGGGGTGGAGAGAGCGAGGAGCGTGGGGGGTAAGCGGGGAGAGCGAGGAGCGTGGGGGGGGGGTGAGCGGGGAG